>OMLF01013851.1:17793-30965 GCA_900302615.1 Holocentrus rufus | reverse complement strand
CAGCTTGTGGTTGATTGAGTGCTGGCGCAGGGTCTCTGCCTGCCTTGGAGTGAGTGCGAGTGTGTGTATATGCATGGCTCAGAATGTGTGAGAGAGCATTGGCGCAGGCTTTCTGCCCTCCTCGGACTTCATCAGTACGGTATGTTATTGTTGCAGTGGAAACTTTCCATCTACGCTGAGTGGAAACAGTCCCCAGAGCTCAAATGGATCTCAAATCCTGAAATCCTCAAGTGATTTTTTTTGAAAACCCACAGTCCCTTCATTGCTTGAATATTTCTACATGTGCATATTTCTGCACATGTGCAGGTGTGGCTGCTTTGGATTTTTATGTCACATTTTAATTTTGCACATTTAGCTGTTCTGCAGGGGGACTTACAGTGATCACATCAGTAGAAATAGGTAAAATTCCTAGGTCGCTGTCATTAAAAACCACCAGCTGGTCAGAAGTGCCCGGGTCTTTCCTGAATGTGTGGTTCTTCACATGTGATTCCCATGCCTGAGGTGTGATGAGTAGCTTAACTCCTCTAATCATGTGGTTATGGTGCGAGCTTGCGTGAGCACTTTTATCCAGCCAGCCAGACTAAACCTTTTGGTGCTCAAAGCTTCTGTGATGGCTTCAGGTAACATCCAGGCCTCTCTTTCTCTCTCTTCTCTCTCCTCTCTCTCGAGGGCACTTCACTCCAAATAGAACCTTTTTAATTACATTTTCTAAATTTTACTTAAGATGAGTCTCCAGCATAGAGCAGAACAATCCTTTCAATTTCAAGACAGATTTTCCAGATTACACAGAACATAATTAGGGATTTGTTTCTCTTTGCATCCCTCTGATGTACAACATACATGTACCATTTCATCAAAGGAGTCAGAGTGTAGGGACATCCGGAGTGTCACCCATGGAGCTGATGGGGGTTCAGTATTTCAAGCAAGGCCTTTTGACAGGGATGGAAATTCTGGCTACTCGTACAGGGAGTGATCCTGTGAGGCTGTGACTGTGCAGTTACTGGACAACAGGCCACCAAGATGCTGAGTCTTCAGTGGTGAGATATTAACATTGAGTCGGAAACCAGTCACCACCAGTAGAGTGCAAACACTGCATTGTCATGCTTCATTTGTTAGCATACTCTTGGCAGAAAGGGAAACCCATGAAAAGCTTGAAATTCCAGACTTAAAGGCATTTTCTGTTATTACGTAAGAGAAAGAAAAGATGGGGAAAATTAGAGGGAAGGAGACGTGTCATTGCTCAAAAGTCAGATTCAGCCCTATAAAGTTTAATGTAGTACATGTTATTTGATTCATCCTGTTGTGCCACCAAGACAACCAAACTTTTGTTTCTTGTTTTTTTCTAAATAAGGAGAGTGGGCGGTCCATCCAGCTTTATTATTTTTATTCTTTGTCGAAACAATAGGAAAGTCGCAACAGAGGCGTCTCTTAAGGTCATGGGGGTGTTGCTTGTCATATTTTATGTTTGTAAATTAACTTTTGGCCTATATCTGTGGCCCAGTTCCTGTGGTCGGCTCCTCTGGGGAGTTGAGAGAGTTAGCATTCCACTAACACCCCGTTCAGGCTCCGGAGTCAAATCAGACTCACCATTAAAGTTTAATGAGTTCAGTGTCTGTGTCGGCCATTGAAATGGAACACCATTCACTCCGTTAAAGCACTAGCATCATGTCCATTCATGATATTTAATATTTGACATATCATTAATATAAATAAAGAATATGCTGCTTTTCATTGGTGTTATGTGGTGGTGATCCATACTTTGCAATAGATCATTACCTCCCTTGTTTTTAGTTTGTTCTAACCATTTGACATATCCAGTGAGACATGTGGCATATATCAAGACCCAGCATTGTGCTGGCAGCTGATGAATGTTCTCTATTAATTTCCTTCGTGGACATATTTGTGTGAATTGGCGTCCCCACACACTAAGAAGCATTAAGAAGCAGTACAAGCCTGCATTATAGCTATTTACAGTGCATTTCTTTGCCGCATTATGTTTGACTTTCAGACAGCTGCTTGAGTCTAATTTGATGAGGAGAAAATCAGAAAAGCCCTTGCGTCAGCTCACTAAGATGCGGAGTGAATCTTGTCTTGTTTACCACTACACTTCCTGCCTACCCCAAATCTCAATCCCTCTCCCTCTGCAGAGCGGTGATTGTTGAGATCTCACACTGTGCACTCTTGAACTGGGCTGGAATAGCGGAAGACCGAAATATATAAGTCCCTATATCTAGCATTTGCTGCTAAGCATGCACGGCCATGCTTCTGACTGTGACCTGTTTGTTCGCACTGCTTTGAAACGCTGAGCAGGCAGGAAAAGATGTCACCTTTGTTGAAGAATTGAAGCTAAATCTGCTATGTCTGTTTGTGATAATGGACACACAAACCATGCACGGCCTCTCTGTTGCTAGCACCGCCTTTTTCACTTTCTGCATTACATTGTAAAAAGTGTAGCACAAAAATCTAAAGTGCACCACAAACAGTCACAGAAATGGAAAATGAATTTGTCCAGACAAATTTTCTCTCAAAGTTAAAAAAAAAAATGAGCGAAATACATAAACCTACTTCCTCTCCCAGGAAGCACCCTGTGTAATATCTTGGGGTTATTAATGCATACAAGCAGGTGGGACTGCACGATTATGACTAAAATGATAATTCATGTTGCATGATATTGTGATCACATTGTGCAGTGACAGGAGAATCTCCCATAGAGTGCAAGGGGTCAGTGCAAGACATACGAAGGACAGTAGTCATACATGTCACCCTGCATATCTGTGCATCTAAACAGTGTCACAAGTGGGGAGCTGTATTTGGTCTGTGTGATTAAAATGATCTTCAAATGCTCTCACCCAGAAGTGATGTTATGCTTTTCTTGTTGCTTGAACACATCTTTTGAATAAATATTTTTCCTGTATTCGTAAGCGTAGATTTTCAGTGTTCTCCTCACTGTTTTATATCAATGTGTGTTAGTCTGATTTTCCTTAGAATTCCCTTCATAACCAGTGCACCTGTGCGCCTCTGCAGGACTGTGTGAAGAGGGCACACTGCTTTACAGTCATGTAAATTGATGATCCTGAACAAATTGTTTTATTGCACCCAAAGGATCTTTAATGCTGATTGTGGCTATGTTCAACTATAAACGATGTTCTAAATGAAACAACAGAATGATGGGTCACATGGTTCAGACCGTCACTTTGTAAAGAGCTATTTATCCACAAAAGGCTCACCAAGCATGCATGTTCTTTTTCAGCAGCGCTTTGTTACACATACACAGATTCACACCTGGGAGCTTTTGTTGACCACTGTGCAAGGGATTAAGTTCCTTGCTCAAAGTCACCTCAGCAGTGTTTGTCCAGGGAAAACAGCTCACTTTCCTTCCCCAGATTTTTCCAGCAGGTTTGGCCTGGGCACTGGTGACAAACCTCTCTTGTCCGTTCTGTTGCTGCTCTGCTGCTTAAAAACTGTTGGTTAAACTTGGAAGTGGTGTCAGGTCTGCTCAGGTGGATGCAAGATGCAACTTATCCTTGCATCTGCTTCACTTCCTGCACGTAGTTTCTTTTCTCTTGCCTCACCTAGGCAATGGGAGTGGGGCTGTTGCTTACTTACCAGACAAGCAAACTTGTAAACAGAGGGTCATTGGTTTGAATCCACAGATACTTTGGAAAATCTGTGATCTATGAGCGCAGTGAGTGAGGTAGCCTGGCTAACATCAGACTCTGGAGACCCTCTAGATCTTGTTGTCTCGTTACACAGATAATAATGGGGCTTGGGTCTGATGTTGGTTGAATATCATCAATCTAGTGAATCACAATCACGATTGTAGCCGAGGGTGTAGGAGGTCGAGGGGCAATGCACATCTGTGTGATTGTCAGGTGAGGGGCACTGCGAATTCAAACATGAGAACCAACCAGAAACAACACTCAGAATTTGAGCAAATACTGCCAACGCCAGAGTCAATTTAATTTGTCCCAGACAAATCCTCAAGATCAGAGTGAAAACATCTTGTCTTTGCTTGCACAGCGTGAGAGGGTCGGCACGTTATGTCCCAATCTCCCGTCTGGGCCCATCTGAGATGTCCGGATCATTTTCAAACAGGTTTGTTATATTTGTTGTTGCTCTTGTAATTTGAGAGTGGTTCAATGATTCGATATGTCACACTGACCGATTAGATTGCAGTAAGACATGTCATCACTCTGTTTACTGCAAAACATACAGACCAGCAGACAAATAGAGTGGACATGATTGCACCTCTCATTGTAAATCCGATTGACCCAGTCTGGTCCCCACCCAAACCCTAGTCAGTGTCTTCTTTCCCTGTATGCATATGTAAACAAAAATTGCAGCCAGTTGATCCATTCTTGTCTTTTTTCTTGCTAACACATTTAAGACCATTTGGCTTTCCGTTTTGCTGGTTCTAGTCCCGCGAGGCCACACCCACAAGATTTGAGCATCATCAACTCCTGTTTCAAGCCTGGCCCACTCGAGACTGTGCAGTCCCCTTGTCACTGAGTCTTGTAATGTGCAAACTCACCTCATCCTATAATTTGTGCCATTTTGATGCAAGATGGGATTCTGTAGCTCAGTAGCTTGGCAGATGTGACCTGCAACACGCGCTTGTGCAATGTGCTTCTGGCTTCAGTAATGACAGCACCCATGTTGTCAGCATCAGCCAAGCTACGAGTGAGGCGCGCTGTCCCTCATCAGCCATCAGTATTGTTCCCTGGAGCAAGGCAGCTCAAACCCCTACTCAAACAATCAAACAGTAATAGGCTGCAAAACTCCCAGGTGTGAACTTCCACATGATTGCAACCCTCCTTCATCCCGTCACTGCTTCCCCGAGGCGGCCACTCTGAGTAAGAATGTTTTTTTAAGTCCGGTCAAATATGGGTTAAGCACATTGTCAAAAGCCGGAGTGTCTTCAGCATCGACAGACACGCGTGTCAAGGGCACGAGTGTTACACACACTGGAATCAACACAGAGACGCTATTGATTACGCTGTAACTCTACCTCGCTACACAGAACCGTGGCTAATCCGGACTGTTGTGATTCCCTCACAGCCACACGACACAGCAGGGAAAGTTCAGGAGCTCTGAGGAAGTTTTCCTATCAACCGAGGACCGGGAAGGAACCCTGGGGGAAACGCATCAATCATACAGTACAGACACACAGTATTGTTGCAGGGGCAGGGAGGAGAGTGGGAGGCACACACACATTCTTACCGGCTATTTCTCAAACGTGCTCATACTCACTCAGTTGCTTTTTCATGCACATACACAAACAAACTCGCCATCTGTCACTCACCTCCACTAACGCACGCACCATTTCCCCCTCTCTCTCTCTCTCTCTCTCTCTCTCTCTCGCTCGCTCGCACACAGATACACACCGGGGACGGCGTAGGTAAAGCTGCATTATCTTCAGCTGCTCTAATCTGACTGCTGACAGATAAATGGCTGTTGTCTCCGTCACATCCCTCTTGTTTATTCTTCGCCTCTCCTCAGGGAGCTCAGTGTGTCAGAACCACTCTTAAACTGATGATCATCACCTAGTCTTCTTACGCAGCCTGTTTACAGCTCCCTGAAACTACTGGGGTTGGGGTTTTTCAGATTTTATTGGGATTTTAGGGCCTGGTGTTGTGTGTAATGGTATGTAGTGAGGAAAGTCAACACAGAGATAAGCAGAGGAGGAGATACCATCCGCACTGCTCCCCTGGGACAGACAATAACAAGACACAGTTAGATGCTGTATGTAGCATATATTGGCTATTTTATTTCTTCATTGTACGTACCGCACTGACTTTTACCCTTTTGTCCTTGTCCCATGTGTGCCAATCTGTATGAAACAGTGACAATAACTGTCAGATGTAAATATCTCCCCTCACCAGTGACACCAAGACAAATCCCTGTTAGTTAATTGTATTTGGAGAATAGATAAAACGAAAGTCAGATGGATTTTCAATGGGAGATTAAATAATTCCTGTGCTTTCTTGCTTTTGTGTGTTTCTTATCTCCTCCAGAATCAGGGTTTTCTCTCTCCTTTATCTTCTCTAGTCATTCATTCTTATGGATGTGATCAAGAAAACAAGAAAGCAGCAAATCCCGTCAAAGCGTTTCTGAAAGGACGCTGAGCCCCCCTACCTGTTCGCTCATTTTGTCCTGCTCTCAATCAGAGCGCCAGGCAAATGTCTGAAGTGTTAAATCTGTACCTGAATAGCAGTTCCATCTGTAGACACCCTGAAAAGAAAGCCAATACACATTGCTCAACAGTCGAAGCATCATGTCATAACTTGGCTGATGCCTCGCCCCAACTGGGGGACGTGACCGTCCCGTGTCAGGCTGCGACATGTCTTCTGGTGAGCATGTGTGTCTTACGGTGACCGCCCATCATCTCTCTTCCAGAGAAAGTCTGCTCGTCTGACGTGGCTCGCTGCTCCTTTTGCAAATTGAAAACCTTCCTGAGTGTTGGCTTGATATCTGTTAATAGAGAGCAGTTGTTTCTATCCTGCAGAAATTGTGCGTGGAACTGCAAAGTTTGTCTTAAATTTTTAATGACTGTCATGTTTTGGAGAATCTGTTGTAAAAATAGTAATTTAATTTTCTTTTTTGAATTTTGAGTAGTTTCATGAAATTTTTTTCATCATAAATGTGCTTAAATGATACGGCAGTGCGTATGGAAAGCAGAGGTTTGTGTGATGTAATGTTTGTGTGAATGGTGTGTATTTTCCATTTGTTGAAACTTAAAACTAACAGCTAAACTGGAATCACAGACAATATCGGTCACCTGTGAAGCATCTCACATCTGTGAACCTGGAAAAATGGCTAATGCTGTTATAGCAGAGGTGGCTAGCTAAACACAGTCACACTTTACCTGATGAGTATTGTCAGCGTCGAGCTGTAGCTGTAAGTGAATTAACAGAAGGAAGTTAGTTAGCTGTCAAATGTCTACCTGTCAACTCAGTGTTTACATGGAATATAGCAAAGTCTGGCTATGTTCTGTTGTCCTTGCAATAAGCAGACTTCCATAATCTGTCTTACTCTGGGAATTATGAAGGACTCAATATACTTAAGAAATAATGAAGCAAAATTGTATAAATCTTTAAAAAAAAACAGCAAAAATGCTGACTAAATGAGAAAGTTCAAAGATGTGATCGGGAGCAAGGGCTGTGCATTTTACAGCTCAAATAATGAAAAGATATGTAAGAGTTACATATGTGTACATAGTGCAGTTCTTTAGTCTTGGTTTCTTAATCATAGAATATTGACCTATTGACCCGTAATACTGTAAAGATTTCATTTCATAATGTTTGCTGTAACTTAAAATAGCAAAGATTTTGATACAGGGCATCAACAGTGTGGTAAAATCATTTACCCTCCTCAAATCACTGAAGGTAATAATCATGATTAATAATTGTGTCACAGTATTTGTAGTTTTTACACATTTTTAATTAACACATTAGTCATAATCATGCAGCTGCATAAGGCTGCATACAAAAAATCAAGAAATGCTTGATCTCCCCTTAGAAAGAAAAGAGACTCGTGTCCAAAAAACACATCTGTGAAACTGGTGTTGAAGGATGTGGCTCGCTCTGGTTTTGTTCCCGGTGCATTGTCGGTTAAGAATCCTTGAACAAATATTTTCATTAATGCTACTTGTGTGATTCTGTTTTGCTCTCTTATCATATCCTTAATTAATTATGATGTTTGCCAAGGATTTAAGTGAGCCTGTTGTTTTAGCTCGCCTCTCCCCTCTCAGCTCAGACTCCTCATCGCTTCCTCCTGCTGTAATTGTTTTCTTGCGCCAAGCCCACTGCTGTCTTCTGGGGCGTCTCACACACTATCATTACTGCTCTTCTCTCCCTCTTTTTTTTCTCGCTCTTATCTCCTTCTCCTTTTACACTCTTATCCCGCTCTCTCTCTCTCTCTTAATCGCCCATCTCCTCCCTCCTGTCTTCCCTCACTTGTTTCTCCACCCTCTTTTTTTGTCATGTCACTTTAACCGCTTTGCAGTGGAATCCACCCGACTGCAGTTCTTCAGTGCTGCAATCATGGATGCACACACACACACACTCACACACACACCCAAAGACTCTCAAGTCTCTCTCACATACACACAAATGCACAGAGACAGAAGCACAGCAAGTGTAAAGGATAGACACACAGATGTATGCATGTTCACGTGCGAGTGCATGCACGTACACACACAACATACACAAATAATCACATAAGCCTCTGTCTGGTGTGTACACACCCACACACGAGACATGGCAGGGTTGTGAAACAGTCAATTGAGTGTTAAATGTGATGAAAATCCTGCTGGTGTGTCTCAGTGCTGCTGTCAGAGAGAAACACACTCAGCCCATGAGACTGCTCATCACCGAGGAGCCTGAGGGCTGTGCTGCAGGATGTGCAGGCTGATGAGTGTGTGTGTGTGTGTGTGTGTGTGTGTCAGGATGGGAACATAGCACCAGCCACCAGTCTGCTGCTGTTCAATTTCGGCTGTTGCTGGTGAGTTTATGTACCAGAGGCTGCAGCATCACTTGAGAATCCCTGAAAAACTGACCGGTGGAATTCAGGATGTACAAGCTGCTGTGGGCAGATGATGACATTAACGAATCTTAACTCTGATTTAAGCTAATGTAAGTTTTCCATAAAGGCTGGATGTGAACAGTTTTTGGTTGGACACAAGCCAAGCGGATGTACAATATTCATATCTTATAAACTCAACATCAGGCAGTTCATCACTCCTGAAATCGTGAGTTACATCCATGTGCATTTGTCGACAAAAGTGAGACACACAGACTGAGGCAAGTGAAAGTGAAACGAGCACAACACTAATCTCCAACTAAACAAATGCCAAAATGGAAGAAAAATGAAGAAGGTATTGTCTGAGAGAAGGGTGCGTCCTCCGTCCTCTTGACAACGGTTAGCTTATAAAAACAGAAAACTATCATCTGCAGCCTTTGAGGTTCAACTGTCAGCGAGTGGCAAAACCAGTAAACCTATATTTTACTACTTGAAGATGAAACATGATTTCATGAGAACGTTCTAAATAAGAAAAGTCAGGCTACTTGATTGTGATGCCTCTCCTTAAATTGACAAATTGCCTAATTAGATAAACAGATTGTTCAAGTAAGCGGCCTATTGAAAATCCAGGCAACAAACAAAACAAAACACAACAAAAAAAGCAGTCCCACAGGGCTTTTGCAC
The DNA here is from genome assembly GCA_900302615.1 of Holocentrus rufus. Classification (NCBI taxonomy): domain Eukaryota; kingdom Metazoa; phylum Chordata; class Actinopteri; order Holocentriformes; family Holocentridae; genus Holocentrus; species Holocentrus rufus. The sequence continues at coordinate 21,761 of OMLF01013851.1, read as the reverse complement.
AATTTTCAGATAACATTATCAGAAAACTATACTGTGATATTGCTCTCAGTGTAAAAACAGCATTGTGATATTAAATTCAGGTCATATCGCCCGCTGCTTATTGAAACAAAAAATGCCGAGGCAAGCACTCGGTCACGGTTTCCCATGAGCCTCGCCCAAATATTTGCTGTTAAGTGTCTCAGTTCACTGGGAACATTTTGAGGCCAAGTAGATAAGTTTGCCATTAATTATGACCGGCATTAGTCTCTCAAAATACTTCTGTTGCCCAGAAAATCAATTTGTCACACACTGTTGTTTTTGCTCCCTTTGTTCCCTCCATCATCCATCACCCCCCCTCCTTGTTTCCCTATTTTCTACAGCTAATCTCAAGCCCATGATAGTGGTGAGTCCTGCTGTGCTGGTCTTTCCTCAGGCCTGTGTGCCGGCTGCTGGAGTGTCAGTAGTTGCTGTCGGAGGGGTCAAAATTATTCCTTCACTTCCCCGACTCAGATTTTCCTCGCCGGGTCCTGGTATTCAAACCCGCAACCTTCCAGTCACAGTCATACCAGAGTCCACCTCCTTCTTTTTGTGTGTTTTTTTACTTTGAGCTCTTTGTAGCTGCTCCCAAGCACCCGATCTGAGCGGTTCCTGCTGTGTTTGTTCCCTCCCCGAGGCTGTCACTGTGCTCTCTGGTTGAGTGGCAGTAAGCTGCTGCCTGTCTGAATGCTGACTGCCGCTTTGTACTCACTTCACTGTCTGTCTCTGCTTTCCTTCCGAATCCGGCTTTCCCTCCCTGTTACGTTTTTAACCTTAATTTATTCAGGGAAGTCTTGGTGACCACGAATGCCTCGCTTTTAAGCTTAATGAAGGTTATCACCAATGACTGGATTTTCTTTTAAGCTGTATTTACCCGGGGCAGCCCGCTTCTTTTGAGCATCACCTTACCTCACATTCACAGAGGTACAAACATGAGCCACCTGGTTATGACCACAGTCTTCTCCTGCAGGCCACTGAGCAGCCTCACTGGATCAGTTTGAGTTTCGGTGTTATGTGGTTTTCAGATCACCAAGATAATTGGTGATAAATGATCACATATCTTCAGAGCACCATCCCTCTTCTTCCTGTGTGTCAGCTTCTCTCTCATCTCAAGTGACCCATGTAGGACAGGACTTTAAAAACAAAGTGGATACACAGTCGTAGTCGCGATTAAAGGAAAAATGATCTGTACAATCAGTCTATGCTGATTAATTAATTTATAATTTTTCTCAGGAAATTAAAGATTGACCAGCTGGCCAGTCTGTTGACAAAGCAAACTACACTGCCTTGGAAACCTCGCTGTACACACATGTGTAGCAGGGTACATGATTTGGGAACCAAGCTGCACAAGAGCAAGTATTGACAGGTTTGTGAGTGAGTGAAACACGTTGGATGAGTTTTATTTGTTGTCAGGCTAGCCAGCTTAGCTTTTTGACAGTTCTATGATGCCGATTTCATGTGGTTCATTTGATATTTACAGATCAACCATGTTAGAGTGGAAATGTTAATGTTTTGCCTTTAATGAACCCAAGGTTTTTCTTGTTTGGGTGGGTTTGAGCAATTGTAGACCACACACACGCCGCCGTTTGCTATCTAATCCAACACAAACTCCAGTACTTGCTTGATCTTCCTGACCACCATCTACTGTTCGTGCGACTATAGGATGTGACATCATCTGAAAACTACCTGCACACCATGCAATTTAGCTGTTTCCATGTCTTAAAAAGTTTGGGAATTTGCTTAAAACAAAGCATGGAAGAAATATTTCTCCTCCGTGAGAGAGTTCAGATTTGAGATTGTCTGAGGTTGTGCTTTTAGACATGCCGTCTCATCATTGCAGCGCCATGGGTGCCGAGGCTCTGTGATGTGCGCGGCTATAAAGAAGTCAAAGTTAGAGTGAGAGTTTCACCTCTCATCATCTGTCTTCTGTCTTTCCCACGAGAGAAAAACCGCCGAAAAGCCTCAATTAGTTTGCATGGAAAATGCATTGCTTTGAGGTTGCCTATTGAGGGCCTCAGATTTTTTTTCCCGCGTGCAGTTCACATCATAAGTGGACTCCCCCTTCGCAGCTGAAGTGATAAGGGAGGAATGAAAGAGCATTGAAGAGGAGCCAGAAAAATAACTAGACGAAAATATGCATACCACTCCCAATATGTTCACTCCTCTTACGGTCTTGCCGTGCTTTTAACGACATTTACTTCAACCATCTAACATATGCGGCTCATTAGTTTCGGATTTGCATTGATCTCAACATTTACTTACAGATGTGACTAAATTAAATCCAACGTCAGAATGAACGACTTGAGTAAGTTTCATTATTGAATTTTAATGAAGGAAGAGCTGCAGACAAATCAAAATTCAAACAGAATCGGAGAAACAGCAGCAGCACTGCAGCCAATCACAGCAAAATTGCAAGTTAAGTAAATTACAGACTTTGCCCAATCGATTCTGTTCATTTTCTTCCAAATTGTAGACAAAGCCCAGTGGTTACGTTGCTACATCGATTCAGCCTTTTGTTGCCCTTTCAGTCCCTGCACACAGCTTCCCATCATTTTTATTTCTGTTTTCCAGCGAGGCCCTGAATCCTCCTGTGGAGAGTCTCACCATCCGCCCCCTTTTTCTCAGATTCTTTCTCATATCTTTCAAATCAATCCAGACAGTCCTGTCGAGGAGGAAATATTTCATTTTCTCCCCTTGGCTGTCGGTGATCACCATGTCAGCTCCTCTTCTCTGACAGTTCCCTCCCTGCCGTACTCCCAGTCCGCTCTCGCACAGGGAAGAGAGGGGCAGCTATTACCTAACCTCCATCCATCAGGGCCAGTAGAGCCTCTGATCTTCACTTTCATCCGTTCAACCTCTCCGCTTATTGCCTTGTCACTTACCTGCACTCTCTCTCTCTCTCTCTCTCTCTCTCTCTCTCTCTCTGGTCAGGCAGTCATGGTCGATCCGCATTTGGTCACAGTTGACCTCCAGTTGGTCTTTCTCCTGCACTGACTGACAGTAGCTGGGTTTCCATTCAGCTGCTCATTGAATTTTAAGTAGGCTAAACTTTTGAAATTTTCTCAAAAAATAACTGGGTTGAAGCGACTAACCAGGCTTCCTGAACATAGTGTAGCTTTTTTAAAAAAGTTTCCACAGAGTTACACAAAGTTTGCAAATGCCTGGAAAAATATTGTTCAGTTCTGACATCCGTGTCATGGCAGATTTTCTTTAGTTGTGGAATGTGGACCCCCTGCCACATCACATATTTGTTCACGTTGTGTACTCCCCATCTATAGAGTGATGTAGCAGCTGATGGAGGCTGAGCAGTACAGCGTATAAAATTAAAATATCCAAGAACTCCAGCTTGCTGTAACACTCTTTTTAAGGATGCAAATAGTCGCATACACCCTGCCTGTACACACGCAACCACACACCACACATACATTCTGCACGTTAGTATCTCCGCCTGGAGAGCATGCATTACTGTGGGTGTGTCCGTGTCCGTCTGTCTGTGTGTCTGTCACTGCTAATTTTGCAAAGTACAGGGCCTATAAGACCTTTTTGTGCACTTATGACTGTATGAGGAAGAACCTCTTGTGGTTGTGTTATTTTTTAATCCTAATGTGCCGTGTTCCCTACAATCACGGGTGAAAAAAAAACAGAGCGTGCGTTGCGTTTTCTGGGTGAGTTTTTACAACGCTGTAAAAAGTGTTAGAAACAAGTGGGGGTTAAAATAGGTTCAATAGCCTGATGCTTCATCACTGTAAAAAATTAAGTGTAAAACAGCCGTCACTGTTTCAGACATCAACAGACCTAATCTTCTTGGGTCTTTGGATGAGAGACAAGATCAAAGCCATCATAGAAACTCCTCTCACCTTCTCTATAACCAGTTGTGGCACAAAACAACTATCTGCTTCATATAGACACTGTGTGCCCACACACGCCTGGTGGAGATCTACACTCCACTGAGT
>OMLF01013851.1:2229-16688 GCA_900302615.1 Holocentrus rufus | reverse complement strand
CTCTCTCTTCCACCGCCGTGTTGCTCTGGCTTCTTCCGATTTGCCAACTAGGTCAAGCCTACAAAATATATTGGCTTATTCTGATACGGTGTTTTTAGTTCTACTTTGAGATCATTTAAAATTTGAATTTTTTTGAGTTTCTTGAATTTAGTTCGGCGCTGAGCTGTCATCGCTGTGGCGTTTCTGCCCTGCACTTCCCAGAGATCACCTGTCCATCAAACAGTACTGTAACGTCTTTCTTCTTGGATTTTCTGCTGATGAAGTTTGAGTTTCTGTAGATGTTGTTCTTCTTTGTCTGTTCAGTTTCTCATGCTAAATACCGTGCTCTTCTTCTTTTTATTACAAACAAACTGGAAATGTAAAATTCATTTGTAAATCCAATTTATTTATTGTTTACAAGGCTAAAAGGACCAGAGATGACAGGTAACTTTGTCATTAATTCATTGCTTCATTTGTTCCCAACAGAGATGCTTACAAGCGTCTCGGATCTTGTTACATTCCATATTCCGGTCGTCTGTTAGATTCCATATCACAGTGAGTCTGTGTGTTACAGCACAGTAGTTGGTGATATTTCCTCTGACATTACTGTTGTGTGTGTTGCAGTACAGTCGTCTGTAGAAAGACACCCTTACATTTCCCTCTTGTGTTTTCCTGCTGTTTTCCTCTCTCTCCTCATGTCTGTGATTGACAGGCAGACATGAAGTCTGTTGGCAGAGGCGGGAGCTCCCCTTCCTCTGAGTAATATCAGCGTTTGGACGGGATGATACAGTATCCGCTTTCAGACGCCTGTCTTCCTCAAACACACGTGCAAACACACACACAGACACACTTCTCTTCCCTTTCAGATCAGCCCCCCCCCTGTTTTTTCATGCACACTGTCTCATTCCTTTCACTCACCTTTTTCCTAATTTCATCTCCAGTCCTGATCGGCTCTTACAGCACGGCTCCGTCTGTCTCTTCCTCCACACACACACCCACACACTCTGACTGACACACTTTAATAGGCGAGAGGAAGCTTTATTCGTTTCCTAATGACACAGGAGACAGTCTAACCCTCTCCAGCAGACAGACAGGCGAAAAGCCAGATCTCAGACAGTGAAGGCTTCTTGGAACGAGGCCATACACCCCACAGCCCTGCTGTCACTGTAAGGCACCGTGGACCATTAATCAGCGGGGATAAAAGTCCAAATTCTAATATTGACTCCTGCAATTTCCAGCTCACGAGGCTGCATGTTTTTTGAAATACAACACCTAGAAGATTTTGCTTTTTGGAATACAATTTAACTTGCACGTTGGAGAAAATTTCAAGATTTTTTTCTCCTGGGTTTTTTCCTCCTAGCTGAAATTATGTTGAAATAGCATGCATAATAGCATGCACCATTAGGGCTGGAACGATGTGGTGGAAATTCATCGATTTGCGTGGAATGCATTAATGTTTTGGCCAGTTTATGTTCATCCCCAATTATGGCGGCTTCCCCTGGCATGCTGAAAATGAGACTTTATCCCAAAAAGCCTGTACCCGATTGTAAAAAAAAAAAAAAAGTCTGGGAATTCTTTAAACAGAGACCTAATAAAATAAAAATCTGTTGTGTTTCAGACAAGAACTCAGTGAAGACGCTAATGTCTAGTTTAGCAACGCCGATTTCCAGTGCGTTTGCAAGTTGTGAGCAGTTTGTTTATGCACATATAGATCTATAAAACTAAACGACATATATTTCCATTCATGTTCTGCTGTAAATTGATATAAGCAGCATTTTGCAGATAAATAAGTGCGTTTCTGACATCAGCTGGCACTATCCATTTAAGTCATACTCAACACTGTCTGCAATAATAAATGGCTGAATATAGTGAACACCTCTCCCAATTAGGCCTGCTCTGGATAAATCTTAACTTTTGTGATTAATGGTATCATAAGGTAAAAGTTTCAGTTTGAAATGGTCCCTTCATTTATAGATTTCATGTTCAAATATGTCACTGATTTTAGTGTGTCTCAGGAAGAGGCAAAGCTGTGTGCAAGATTGGTTTCCATAAAAAGGACGTCTCTGTATGCACGACTCTCATGGCCGCTGGGCTCTCTGATAGCATCCTGGTTGTCAAGGATATGAGACCCCGTTCTATTGTGGAGGTCAGGGCTTCCGTGAAATGGTCAACACATTTTACTCAGGGTACACGCTTCCCTCCAGGGCCCACTTCACCAAGCTGATGGAGAGGAAAGATGAGGAGACTTTTGAGAGAGTGAAAGCTTCACTGTAAGAGGTCAAAACAAAAATCACTGACTTCATACAGCCTGACCAGAATGCCACTTGAAGAGCGACACACGGCTGAAAATATTGCTGCTTCGGTGGAAAAAACAGCAGAGAAATTTGGTATATCCATGACTAAAGAAATAGTTGATTTACATGACAGTGCTGCTAATGATGTTGCTAGTATAAGGAGGTTGGACGAGAGGCTTTGGGTTACGTCTGTCAGGTGTGCTGGTCTTAAATAACAGTTGGTTTGATGCTCAGTTCAGCGTGGCCCTCAGGGCTGCAAGATGGCTTGTGCATTTGGAGAGTGAGCGGGCCAGCACCGAGTTAAAACCAAAGCAGCAGCAAATGGGCACTTCTGGGCATAAAGTAATACAAGGTGTATCAGCAAGACGGAACAGCTCATTCTACATGATCAGCCTCCTGCTGGAGCAGAGGCGGCCCGTGACAGCAACGCTTTCAGACCCTGAAGTGACACAGCAAGGGAAGCGCTTCCTGGATTTGAGAAGTGATCAGTGGAGCCTGCCTGAAGAACTGGAACAAGCCCTAAAGCCCTTTGAGTGTGCCGCTGTCTTCCTGAGTGGAGAGGCTTATGTCGCTGTTTCTGCTCTACCTCCGCTGGTGAAGGGCCACACAGAGCACATCGTTTCCAGGCTGCTGCAGTATAGGAGATGAGTTCAAGACAGGAGCTCTGTCAGATGATGCACAAAATAATTGCATTATTGCAGCTGCCCTTGACCCGAGATTTTGCAAACTGAAGTTCCTGCCAGCAGAGGAGAGGGTAAACATGCAAGTCAAAGTTCAAGCTCTTGCACAGCAAACAAAAAGAAGGGGAGAGAGAGGAAACACGGCAACATCACAGCGTGGAAGAGGATGACTCAGCATGTGCCAAACCACCAGTTTCAAAGAGGACGCCCGTGTCTCTGCTGGACTCTTTGCTGGGCCCAGATTCAGACGAGCACAGCAGCAGTGAGGAAGACAATGGACATGTTCAAGATGATGATCCCAAAGGATGAGAGCCCACTCAAATGGCAGAAGGAAAATGAAGCGAGCATACTCGTCTGTCTCTGCAAGATCAGCCCCGTCTGAACGGCTCTTCATCACTAAGAAAAGAGCAAGTCTGACTGCAGAGCGTGTAAACATGCTGACACTCCTCCACTGTAACGCTAATCAAACTCTCGCTGTCCCTTTAGTGTTGAGAAAAGTTCAGTATTGAGATCAGTGCTGATTCAGATTTTATTTTTGTCAGATTATTAATCTCTTTTGAACTGTTGCTTGAACTGAACATTTCAGTTACTGATACATGCCCTAAAATGTTTTTTGCTCTGTTTATATTGAGCTGAATTTATGAAGGACTCGTATAGTTGTATAACTGATAGATGACTTTTAATTCTTGGCAGTTTATTTTTATGTTAGGAAACTTTTATTTCTAAATTAAGTGTTTTTATGAGAAAATGATTGAATTAAAGTTTTGGTTAACCAAGTTAACCAAAGGATTAATTGACTAATCAGAAAATAATTTATAGATTAATTGGTTAAAAAATCATTAATTGTAGCCTTAATCCACATGCACTGTAGTTGATATTACATTAACAGTTGTTCGGGCCGCAGCAGACTGTGGTTGTGCTGGGCAGCTCCCAGGTGGCAGCGTGTGGGCGTGCGTCAAGCGAGGTGTTTTTTCACTCATTAAGGTTAAAAATGGAACTCATCATCCAGTTGAGTCACTGAGCGAGATGGTTTTTCCCTCTTGGAATTTAGAAATTGTCAAAGTCATTATTGTGGGAGGGCTTAAGCTGTTTTTATCACTTCACTGTGTTTTATTGCTGTGCCAATGAACTAAACTAAGCCCTGCCCTGCTGTGAGCTGGGGTTAAGCATGCTGTGTGTGTGTGTCTGTGTCTGTGAGTGTGTATGTGTGTGTGTGTGTGGCTGGGGGCCTCCCTATCAAATGTGAAGTGGTTCCTTCCTCTTGCTTACAGGAAAGATAGGGAAGCCACAACATCCTGACCCACCCTCCACCTCCACACAGGCTGAAGGACAGAGGGACTGGCGCATGCACACACACACACACACACACACACACACACTATAAGTAGCCTGAAGTGTTCTCCACTAGTGCATTAAGTAGCCATCGAGATTTTTTGATGAGCAGGCTTTTAGTGTCTCATTTCTTCTGTACACCTTGATTCCATTCAAGTCAGAGTCATTGAGTGTTTTATGTGCCTTTTATGTGTCTTCCGAAATACTGTATCCTGTACGCTCCAGTTTAATGTGGTGTTGAACATTACTCTATAAAAACCAACCACCATAGCAATGAGCTAAATGAATCCATGGGGCAGTAACTAGATGAAACTCTCTGACAGGAGAGTTACTTGTAAACTTTTCTCATTTTCAGGGACGCACCTGAATGAACATAATGCCAGACTCTCCATATCAGCTCAAACTAAGGCATAAAAATGATACAGGTGTTTGTCTAATATTAATTTTACTGACAATATTGGGGCGAATATGTGACCTTTTCAGGAGTATGTCACTTAATACAGCTGTCTTTTGTTTAAAAATGCTTAATTATCCATTATTATGTTCTGTCCTTGCATTTGTATGATGGTTGTTGCAGAAATGCATGTTAGTATTGGCTTTTACAGGTGGGAGGATATCTGATGTCAGTGTATCCCTGCTGTTTCACCACTGAACTGGAATGCAGTGTGTGACCAGTGAGCATAAAGTAATGCGTCAGGCAGAGAGCGCACGCGAAACGTGACTTCGTTTCAGTTTACCGCGGGCTGTCATGCATTATCAATGCATTAATCATCCTTGTCAGTTGTCTGTTGAGTGGAATCAAACTGGCAAGTAGAGGCAAAGCGTGAGGATTGTGCATGAGTGGGATCGCACTCCTGTTCACCCTGTGTGAGCGTTGGGCAATTTTACGCAGCTCAGGCAATTAAAAAGTGTCAAGTTACCGTCTTACCCCCGTGTCTGGACCGCAAGTGTATCAGACGTGTTTTTTTAACTTGTGCATCTCAGGGTAGCAGATACGCTCTCAGTTTAATCTATGCAGCTGTCTGCAGCAGCTCCATGCAGGTCGCGTCTCAGCTGCGTTTATTGACGCTTCAAGTCTATTTTTTTGACAGTTCGTGCGTAAACGCGAGTTGATGCCCAATAAAAAGCCACTGAATTGCATCACTTATCCACATTTTGCAACCTCAGCTGTTTGTTATTTCAAAATCTATCTGCACTCATCATGTTTTGGGAGCCTATCTGTCAGTCCAATATGGCCATGGGCTATATTATATAGGTAAAAATTTGAAAATACTTCGCCGGCAGGTTGAGTGTAAATTGTCAATCATATGGATCAGTGTTGATGGAAAAATAGATCAGGAATACTGACACATATTGAAAGAAAACTGAAGGCTGGCTGCTCAGATTTACGCATTGAAAAGCTACAAACAAACAGAACCGGTACAGACAGTCGCTCCAGTGTCACGTGAACGCCGTCGTCTCGTGAGCACGACGCTGACGCGACGCTTGCGGTCTAGAAAGGGGGTCGACACATGTAAAACATTGAAGCAGTGTGCAGCATACTGTGGATGTTAGATTGTAGAGAGTTGTGTTTTCACAGCGGAGGCTGTCTGTCTGTGCTGGCACAGCAATAAAACCAATTACGATGATAAATCTGTCTGATGCATGACTGCAAGGCTCCTAATATCAATTTGGGGGAGCAGATATAAGAGAATATCCGGCGTTTTGAAGCACAAATGACCACTTAAAGCAGCCGGCTGGAAAAGGGCCAGGTAATTGGCTCTCCAGCTGCCGGCGGGAGCTCGTGGAAATCAATGGGTGCGCGACGCTTTCCATAATTGGAGGGTCATTGGTTTGATTTCTGCAACTGCTAAGGTGTTTATTAACTGACATGATCCTGTTGAAATGTCCTTGAGCAAGACACTGAACGCCCATTCACCTGGACATTGAAGGTTGGAAATTCTGCTTCGAGTTGTGAATAAGAGCCTCCCCATGAGCATTCAATCCCACTTCAAAATAAGAAGAGGGCATTATAATTGAAGAAGTTTGCTTCGGTTTGAAACAAGTAAATTAAGAACCAATGTCAAACAAAGAAGCGTTTCAGTAGTCGGGGTAAAACTATGGAATGATCTCAGTGGTCAATTCAAGTTAATAAGTCAAAATTTAAAAAATTCTTAAAATGTGAAATTATTAATACATATCAGTTGTGGAAAAATTTAATAATTCATTTATTTATAAGAATATAATTTACATATTGTTATGGAAGAATGTGAGCATAATGAGGAAAAAAAAAGTCTGAAAGTTTGTTGAGTTGTTTGTAGTAATGAACAGGGTAGGCAAAAAAAAAAAGCCCAACCCTTTTTTGGTTATAATAATTTTAATTTTGAGAAATGTACACTTTTTTTGAATGTGAACAACCAAAATAAAGTTCATAAAAAAAAGGTTGCTGTGGATGAAAGATGCAGCTAAACACCTTAAATGTAGGACTGTTGCTGTCAGTCTTGTAGGTCTCTCATCTCACCGCCTGCTGGGCTTGCTGACCTACTTTCTCTCACCTGTCTCCATCCTCCCACCTTTATTTCGTCATTCATCTCTCCATTTCTTTTTTCCTCCTCGACAAACTTTTTTCTTCATTCTTTCTCTCTCCAATCAGTTCATGTGCTGTTGTTTTCGTGTTTTCCCGGGTCAGATCCTCTCATCCGCCTTGTTTGTTAAGAGTCAAATGAGGTTTTTGTACAGGCAAGATCATGCGGTGGTGACGACGGCATGCGTGACGTTAGCCAGACTCAAGAGGAGCTCGCACTGAATAATTGAAGCAAAGCGGTTCCTCAAAACTGAGACTTTGGAATGCAAAAATAAATGTTTGTTCCACCTCTGACCGGTAAAGTGACGTGCCTGTAGGTGAAACCGGGGGAAACAGTGCAAAACGTTTTCCAGTCTACAGCATCATCAGTGCAAAAGTTCCATTAAAAAGAGTCGTGCCTGTACATACTGTAGAGACGTCACATGGACCACATCAGCTGTACACAGCCACCACAGGCAATGGAAGACATGAATAATCCAATGACCATGACTGTGCATGGCTTTAGAGCATGTGAGCGCACACACACACTCACACACACACAGGCACACACATTTGTATTGCTGCACTTGTAAGGAACTGAGTCTGTTCTCCCCAAATCCCAGGTCCAATTTGAGCTGATGCAGCTAATGTAGAAATTGTAGAAAACAGGGTTGGCAAAGGGTTTGGCCTTCTGAGGATATCTCTGGATCCTTCCACCCTTTGGTCTTAATGAGAGCACACAGTACATGCATGCATACACACACCAGGTTGTGTTAAGTTGCAATCATTTGAGATTGTTTTATTTCACTTCAACAGACATTGTGATGATTTCCAGCCATAGCTGACTTTCCAAAACGACAAGAAACGCAACACAAACGCACACACGGCGAATTTCTCACTTCAAGCCTCTCTTTGGCCCTTCTCACTTGCAGCACATTAGTTCCTTCTGTTGTGGCATTCCTCTCTGATGGCTCATTGATTCCTGTTGCACCCAGAAGAAACACGCAGCCCCGAGGTGGAAGCTGAACAAGAGAGAGAGAGGGAGGAAAAGCTTGTGTGTGTGTGTGTTTGTGTGTGTCAGAGACGAGATGCAGAGGTTAGTCAGACTGCGGAGGAATGGTTTGAATATTTCTCATAGCACAGTGTGTGCTGCAAAGAGAGGAGAAGAAACAGAGGGTGAATATTGTGTGTGTGCGCGCCCTCTCTGATATGGGTCTGTGTTGTGAGACAATAGCTTCTCTATGTAGGACCTTCTCCTCAAGGCTGGAATTGTTGGCTATCTTTCTTTTTCTCGCTCCTCTCATCTCTCTCTCTCTCTCTCCCTCCCATGTTCACTGTTTTTTTCCCTCGTTCTCTCCCTCTTCCTCCTCTCTCTCTCTCTTTGCAACACAGATAGTTATTGTTTTCCTCGAATGGCTGCTCCAGTGTTGTTCTTGAAAAGTCTTTGACGTAATGCCCCGCGCACATAAAACCAGGCAGACTGTGTAAAGCTTGCAGTGCACATAATCACACGCGCTCAAACGCTCATAAATCATTCCGACTGAGACGGGAACATGGGCGCACGCTCGGCTTGCAGACCCGCGCTCTATCCTGCGACGGCGGCGTTTCTCCCCAAATTACGTTTCTTGAAAAGCGCCATTAGTTAACGTTTCCGCCTCGCAAAAGCACATCAAAGGTCTCGCCCCCCGCTCTCGTACTCTCGTCACACACCGTCTCTCGTCTGGCACACGCGCCGATTAGAGTAGCGAGTGCCTCGCCGAGCGTCTCACTGCAGCTAATCTGTCTCAGCACCCCGACTGCGTTTGTCTCTCGATGTGTTTGCGTGTCACTTCTCCCATCCCCGTTCATCTCTAATAGGAAGATGTGTTTGTTGTCATTTTGCATATTTGGCCTCCAGCTTGCAGGCCGTGTCTCCTGTCTGTTTTCAGCCTCTCTTGGTCGGGGTTTGTTCGAACTCTCTGACATATTTGTTCCATGCATTTATTTCCTGTGGCAGTGGCCCGCTGTCTGTGCTCGCGTGTTCGATGTTCTTCAGTCTGCAGAGACGAGGCCGGAGCCTGGCTGCGCCTCATGATTTATTCATACCATGCGTGTCTGTGTGTGTATGTCTGTGTTTAAAGCAGCAGGCCGATCGGGGGGTTTGAATCCTCAGGTAGTACATACTAGCTCTGATCTATTGGAGTTGCAGCTGAACGGGTCGATGGACAGAAAAACAGGTGGATTGTTTGTCTTCTTCCCTGCTAACTCATCTCTTGTTTTGTCTCCTCGCTCACAGGCAGCCGGACAAACTGGTGGTGGTTTGGACGCGCAGGAGTCGGCGGAAATCATCCAAGGTTTGTATTTAATCACCTATTACTTACTGATGCTACTACTCCTACCACTACTGTTGCTGCTACTGCTACTATAACCCTTCCTGTTTCTTATTTAACTTTAACTGCATTACAATGCTCGTGGTTGACTCTCCTTGTTGTGTCCGTCTGTCCTGCAGTCCCACAGCTGGCAGCCCGGCATCAAGAACCCCTACAGAGGTGTGGTGGTGTGGCCCGTACCAGAGAACATCGAGATCACCGTGACACTTTTTAAGGTAGGCCGAGGCTTTTTACGGCGCATTAAGACAAGACTCACTCTGTTTTAAGGTAAATGTTGTTTACGGAACATCAAGTTTGCAGTCAGGCCGGTGCAGAGTACCGCCGTGTTTCTCCCCATAAACAATCAGGGGCAGCTCTCCTGCGCTCAGCCTCCTTTTGCAGGTGTCAGTGTGGTGAACTTTAACACCACATGATCATTTTTATATTTCCTTTGAAAACTATTTTTGATTAGTTATCAGAGGAAGCCCCGAGGCTGCATGCGTGTCCTGACATTTACCACAAAGATAAAATCTTTGATGTTTGTAGCTTAGAAATATGTTTTTCAGAATGCATAAATAATTTCCTGGTAACTTGAAATAGTCTTGCAGCCTCTGGACAGGCCCTTGCCAAAAATGTCAAAGTCAGTTGGAGTAGTTTTATATCGGCATGTTCCATTTAATAGAACACTGAGGTTATGGTCAGTTGTAAAGTTACAGATCAAAGATGCTGTATGTTACATTTTAACATCAACAAATCAGTACTGTATTAATTCTGAGACAGTACCAGTAGTGTGAAATTGTGTGCTATAGAGGGCTAAGAGTATGCAGGTTTTACTTCCAGACAAACATGACAACAGGTGATCTGACAAATCAGTTGATCCCTTCTCTGCGTTAAGGTTCGTTAATCATTGAAATCAGCAGAACTCTGTCACGGACGGAGACAAATGGCACATCCTGCCTGTGAAAATGTGTTTTATTTGACATGTGGTTTCAGTTTTTCAGAGAAGCAAAAATGCCACATTTAGCAGCTTTAAGGTAGGTCAGATCAGTGCCAAGTGAACACGGAGTTTATTTGGTAAAAAAGGGGAGGGCTTTTTAAGGAAGTGAGCACATTTCCTCTGCCTCTCAGGATGAGAAAATGAGCCATTTCACGGTAAGCAATTATAGTAAGGTTAGCTCGGGGTAAGACCAGGCATGTATCGGTGAGGATTAGCAGCAAGAGACCGAATGTTGTCTGTGAACACAAGCACACTTTTACAAATGGGTCTGCAAGTGTGTGAGAGAGACACCGGAACAGGTACTTAAACATGCTGGGCCTCTGTGCTGACAGGCTGGCCTGGTGTCCTGTTACACACCTCACTGTCTTAACCAGAACCCCTGCCTCAGATACATGTGTCAGTAGCTTTACATAACCTTCAAAGTGTCATCAAGTACCAGGAAGTTGATACATTAGGTGAGAGAACTGTTGGATGATTACAAATAATTCAGGTCAGACAAGCAAAGGCTCAGTGTGAAATAAACCACTAAGGGAGTGTCATTCACATATGTGGGTATTTTTTTCTATTCACAACCTGAGATAAGAAAATGAAATATAAAATGCAAAGTATATAAATCGCAAATAATTTTGTTAAAGCACCAATAATCATCCCTACAATATTGACAGGATATTGAGGTATTTGGTGAAAGATGTTGGACATACAAGGCACTGTGAAATCTAACATTCAAACATACAGTACATATGGGAGAGCTTGAGGTTCTTGCAGATGCCTGTGCCGTGCCAGTGCTGCTGCAGCCCGGCTACACTGGTCATTCTCTCTGCATTGTGGACCCGCCCCGACTTCCTGTCCCAGAGGAAGTCATAAAGCTCTTTCTGTGATGAGGCACAAAGCAAAGCCGCTTTGCACAGCTCAGCCACATCTGTTGGCTAAAGTCACAAACCAAATCACATCGCCGCTGCAGACCAGAGCCTCGTTGTCTCTGTCAGAGCGGCTTTCCCCCCACTTCAGCTGTTTCAGTGACAATTATGAAAGACTGGGCGAGTTAAAACAATAAAAGATCATTTTCTTTCAGGCATCATTTTCAGATGACTTAGGATGACAACTCGGGTTCAAGCCCATGTTTACAAGCATCCACCCTGCTGAAGTGTCCTTGAGCAGAACCCTGAATCCCTCACAGCTCTGTGGGGGCTGACCTAGACTTCATGCTGTGCTCTGACCTCGTTAGAGAAAGTCAACTGTAACACACATAGAGGCATTCCTTGTGCTTTAATAAGGCTTTTTTATCTTGATCTATAGGATTTTTGAACTTAAAACTTTTTTTTTACGATTTGGGTTAAATAAAAGCACTTATCACACTTTCTTTCTTTCTTTCTTTCTTTCTCCTCCTTTTTCATAATGTCCTCCTGATATCTACTTTAGTCATGCATACACAGAGCGCTCTGTGCTCCTATCAGACCGTAGGAGTCTGAAACTGACCCGAGGCCAGTAAGATTTGCAAATAATTTTTCGTCTTTTTTTTGGCCTACTTTGGGGCCAGATGGGTTGACTTTTCCACATAGGATGGCGTAACGGCCGCCAGAAAGTTCCGACCATCTCAGGAAAGTATTGGAAAGACAATTTAGCATGCTTTCCTGTGATTTGACAGCTTACCTGACTTACCCACCTTGTAATTCTTGAAGGTTAAAGCACATGCCAAGAGTGATTTGCAGATACTATTCGGCCCGGGTTTGGCTGGAAGTTGTGCAGTCAAAACCGCTGAGCTCAGCGGCGAGCAGCGTGCACCTCAGGGAAAGGTACGCTCGCAGTCAGCCTCGGTTTTACAGACGGCATGAGAATAATGAAGCCAATAAAAAGGAAGTGGGACAGGGGTGTTGCTGCTAATGCTGTTGACTGAATCAGTTCTTAGACAATGTGCATGTTAGTAGTCAGTTTTGGCAGTGGTTGGTTTGCTGGTCTTATCTACCAGCCTCTTGGGAAGGTAAACAACCAACCGTGTTGTGAAGGTCTTATTCATAACCTAGCTGGTTTTTAAATTATTGAAATAGGACTGTATTTTTTAGAAACATGGTATCTGTATGTATATGGATGTTTTTTATATTGAAAAGAGCTAATGACATCAGTAGTAATGAAAAAGGAAGGCATATTAGTAGGAAGTTTATAGACATTAAAATATTCAAGGCAGCACAATAAACTGAGATGTTACAGCTGATAATGTCATGATGTGTTTCAAATAAGGAGAGGAGAGGCAGTTGTACAGCTGTGTGTTTGTGTGTGTGAATGTGTGGGCGTTGTGTTTGGCCGTCGCGGCAGACTGCAGAAATATCGATTTCCAAGGGCGTGTCACTAATGCAATCAGACAGAAAGGCCACTGGTGGATCTGTATGTGCTTGTGTGTGTGTGTGTGTGTGTGTGTGTGTGTGCATGTGCGACATGTGCATGAACGCGGTTGCATGTTCAAACACCTGCAACACGTGTGCAGGTTTGCCTCTGTGAGCGAGTTTGTGCGTTGGTGTGCATGCATCGGCGTGAGCTCAGGTGGGATGTGCATGTGTCTACTTGTATGTGTGCGTTAATGTATGTCTATGGATGTATAGATGTGTGTTTACGTGGGCTCCTGGGGGGCGGTGAAGGTCATCCATGCCAGTGTAACAAGAACGAGCTGCCCGCCCGCTGCCTCCATTACTGCCTCCTCTCATCACCTCACAGCCAGACAGGCAGGAGGGAGAGACAGGAAGGCAGTGTATCAACAAACATATTGACAGAAAAACAAAGATTTGTGTTTTATGGATTATACTGGCAGAAAGAGGGAGAAACAGATACCTGCAGTTTGAAAATGTGTTGCATTTTCTGTCAGAGGTGAAGCAGCAATGTGGGGATTCGTTAGTGTTAGTGTTGAGTTTGAATATCATGGCATGTGTTTTTTCTTTCAGCTCAGATCAAAATGTTATTACCCAATAAAAAGGAGTACGGTTTAAACAAAACCCCATTGTAAGAGTGCAGTAAATACAGAGTCAAGATACATAAGAATTCACCCCAACATAAACAAGAGATGACAAGACCAGACAGGGCGTCAGTGGCTCAGCGTGACGCAGAAAAAGTGGCCCACGGTTGCAAAACACCCACATGAAGCGGGGAACGTCACTGACAAACCAGGTCAGTGGGTGAGCAGAGGGAGAGGAAGGCAGGATGGAGGGACGGGGAGCGTTAGGAGACGGCTGTCACACCTCCGCTCTGTGTTTCCCATGTTTGACGTCTGCAGCTTAATGACTAGAAGGATAATTCTGTAAATGTGAAATGAAAATGGTTCAACATGCCAGTGATGTCTGGTTGCTGTGGAAGTTGCATAGGATGATTATACACAATTATTTCTACAGCTGTAGTCATGACGATGCTGTATCACCTGAATAGACCTGTTTTCTTTTTCCCCTCTCAGGACCCCCATGCAGAGGAGTTTGAGGACAAAGAGTGGACGTTCGTCATTGAAAACGTGAGTATCAAATGATATGCTTACTTGTCTTTGTTGGTCTATCCTTTAGCCCATTTATCTTTTATAAACAATGAGGTGAAAATAGATACTTGAGCTTAAATGCTTTGCTTAGAGGAGACAGAAGAGCACTTCTCATTCACTTTGACCATCCATTCTCCCCTTTAAATAAAACAAGACCAAAAAAAAAACCAAAATGTGAGTCCAAACCGTTTCTGCATTACATGTGCGAGTGCTGCCTCCTAGTGGCCAGGTCACGGCGTTACATGCTACCAGGCTTTGCTGCCAGCCCTCGTGTTGAACCACAAGTGCTGACTGGCATCATGTTGGCACACGAGCGTCACCACAGTGATTTTTTTTTTTGGCACAGGACGCGGTGTGTGTTTACGGCCCCAGCAGCCTGTGTTTCAACAAGCAATTGCTGACTGACGTTTTCGGATGGCATCCTGCGGCCAAAAATGCCAAGTCTTGTTTGTACGATATCAAGTTGCAGATTCCAAATAGGAACTTGACTAGTATCTGATAGTGCCAGTATTTATATATTCACTTATTTTTTTATTAACCTGTTTCCATTTGGATACATCCAAAGAGTTTGGATGAACTTTTGCTTTTTTTTGGGTGCTGATCACACCTGTTCAAGACAGCAGAGGGAATAATAGTCTATATGGCATTGACAATTTCTTGTATTTCTAAGTGTAAATCAGGATCTGTTGTGAATAATAAGAAAGAGAGAAGGTGGGGGAGAGGGAGGAGGAGAAGGAGGAATGGATTCAGGGATGAGGAGGGAGGAGAATAGGGGGGGG
>OMLF01013849.1:0-12846 GCA_900302615.1 Holocentrus rufus | reverse complement strand
TTCTCCAGCTAAAGATGCACAGGCAAAAATATGATTAATGAAAAAAATATGTATAACCTCAGCTAGAGACAGCAGGTGCTTTGGTGAGATCACATGGCAACAGATTCATGCTCTATGGTGATGACTGTTGCTAATAAATACACTTCATCATGATATTACTGTAAAAATGAGGCTCACAACACATGCTATTTTGGTGCTTTTTGGAATTGCGTAATGAAAGGAATATCAGTCACAAAACCAGACATGAATCACGCTCCACACGTGGGACAGGGATGAATGCAAATTGTTTTAGCTTAAGTTGACTTTGTAATTATTAATACAGATTTCTCTTTTCCTCTGATGGTGCAGGTCAGCTC
This sequence comes from Holocentrus rufus, assembly GCA_900302615.1. Classification (NCBI taxonomy): domain Eukaryota; kingdom Metazoa; phylum Chordata; class Actinopteri; order Holocentriformes; family Holocentridae; genus Holocentrus; species Holocentrus rufus. The sequence continues at coordinate 12,490 of OMLF01013849.1, read as the reverse complement.
CTCTGTGCTGTCCAGCTCAGCCGAGGGAACAGGCTCCATCTCAGCGGTGAAGTACCCGGGACAGGATGGCCTGTATACCAGCGTGGGCCTGTCCCAGGCATCAGATGTAGCTTCCTCAGTGAGGGGTGAACCCTGGTGCCCCATGGCCCTGGCCTGAGCATCGAAATCTGGGAAAACGAAAGCAATCGCCAGCCCCTCTTTCTGGATGTCACACGGTGTGGAAGTATTTGGTGGCCTCAGGCAAGCTCTGTTTCCTCCTTCACGGCGGATGCAGGGAGAGCCGGACAGAGAAAGAGAAGGGTGAGACAACCTTCCATCACCCCGCAGGCTTGAGACGAAGGTGGAATATTTGGGATGGGTTTCCAGAATGGCTTGGGGAACTTAAAGTGCCTTAAAAACAAAGGGAAATGCCTGGGACGAGGCCAGATGATCAACCAGTTGGCCTGCTGTGGATGGTTTCTGGACCTGCCGTGCACTCGATATCTCTCCCATCCACGGCACAGAATCAGATCCTGGTTCTTAAATGAAGGCCATATTGTACATAATGATATGGATTTCCTCTCTGAAGAAAAAGCTATTGATCGGATATCAGTGCTTAATAAAGCACTGTTCTTGAAGGACGTTTAGAAGTTTTTTTGTTTTTGTTTTTTTCTTTCTGCAACTGGAATCAAGCCACAAGGGCCAAGACAACTTTTCATGAATCAAAAGAAAGTATTTATAAATCTTCCATTGTTGAAAATATGGCTATGATTGTTAATAAAGATATAAATATAGAGTAGAAGTTAAAAAAAAAAACATTTCTGATGTCTTCTTTTCTAATTTTGACTTTTTCTTTTGAAGTGGTTGTTGTTGGTAGTACAGTAATTTTAAATCTGCACATGTTTGCCACTGAAAGCTCTTACTGTATTTGACTGAAACTAGTTTGGTTTAAACAGGGTATCAATGACTATGGCATCACATGTCAAGTAGTGTTTTGTTTTTTTTTGTTTTTTTTTAATTATCCAAAATTTGCAAATAATCAACTCCTTCAGATTCATTTTGATATTCAGACATTATTGACTGTTGGGTAACATGAAGGTACTATTCTCAAAGCAAATGGTGGACTCATTTTTCAGAGGTGAGCAGAAACAGAGCAGAGCTACAAAATACATTTTGCATGTAAAACAATCGGATGGCTTGTTTGAACAAAGGACACCCAGAATAGCTGTAGGCCTACTAATCTTTTTGTTACAAGACATAAACTGCAAAAGAATTTTGCTGGCTGCACTACCTAACAGATACTGTAAACTGTATACATTCAGCAATGCAAGCAAGCATTGGTTGTTTTTTTTAAATACTAAAATTAGACAAAATGTAGGGTAAAGGCAACTCTGAACATTTTAATGTTACTTTGACTAAATGATGCTATTTACAGTTGAGAAAAGTCGATAAGGATTAATACATATTGTAATGACCCCATAGTTTGGCATGACAAGATTTTAAATCAGAGTTTGAAGAAGTGGCACTGGAAGAAGTGTTTTGTCTCCATTACAGTGGTTTCATTGGTAAACATCAAAGCTTTATGTCTAACAAAAACATGAAGAGTCCAAAAATAATGTGACATCATATGGTTGAACTAAATTCACAAGCAAGTGAGTGACATTCAGTATCAAAAACAGAAAGTTTCTGGTTTTGGAGGGTTTAAAGCATCACGCCTCTCCATCTCTGTGTGACGGCTCCTGCTGTGTGTCTGCTTGTCCTCCAGCAGGGTGTGAGCAGAGCCTCACAAAACCCATTTCAGGGCCAAACAAATCCCTGGACATCCTGAGGTCCCATTTGAAGGCAGCCTTTGAGTTACACTGAGAAAATGGCGTAAATAGTTAAATTTCTTTTTGTTTCTTTTTTCCCCCACAACGTGTTTCATCAAACAGGGCATGTCACCCTTCTGGACTTATTTATTTTTTTTGGAATATCATGTTTATTTTAGCAGTGTTTCCCTATAAAGTTTGGATATTTGTATTTTTTTTTTTCTTTTCTTTTTTTTTGGTTGTCATTTTATTTCTGAAACATTAAAAAATATTTTATTTAAATTCTTTCAAATAAATTGTTCTGCTGATGCAAGTTAATTTGGTACAGTTACCCTCTGTTTTAAACACATGGAATCAGTATTTCAAAGTTGTGCATAATTTCAATATTAATCTGGCATATTTATACATTTCATATAGTGAATGCATTAGTTATTTTACTCCCCATTCTGTATGGTTGAAAAAAAAAAATCTGCAGCTTTATTTCTTCTCATGTTTTTTCATGGTTGTGTGGGAAGTAACTGAAGGCAACCGCATGACATCAACAGCTCGTGCAAGGCAAAGAGTTCATGTGCATTACAGCATGTGGAGGACACCTTCCCCTTTTGAGAGGAAAATGTGCGTTTCGTTTCATTTTTAAAACTCAGATATCGCACCTTTCAAAAGAGCAGGTTTGTAATCAATAGTGATGCTGACAGGTTTGGATCTCCAGCGTTTTCTGGCTAGTTTGCTTTTACACCACGGCCATAATTCATTGAAGCCAGCCTTTATTCCTCCAGACAGTCTTTATCCAGGCTTTTTCTTCACCGCCATCCCCTGAGGGCTGTTGCTCAAAGCACAATACACTTTCCTGTGTCCTTTGAACCACCAGCTCAAAGTCACAATGTTTACTGTACTTAAGAGAATATGACCTGCGAGTAATACCACCAGTAGACGAAAAGATTTTAGAGATGGTAAGATTTATGTCCAGGATTAGTGTTATCTGTCTGCTCTTTGACATATTGATTTAGCCGAGTTTATTGAGTGTTGGGGAATGTGCTGCACTGCAAAACAGATACACAGGTTTGGGATGAGCGTCGTCAGTGCACACAAAAGAAAAAAGCCTTTTGGAATGTTTTTTTTTCATTAGATGCAATTGTGAAATTGCATCACTGTCATTTATTTTGGCAAAATGGCTCATCTTTCCTCACAAATTTCAATTTTTCAGAGTTTGGCTGCACATGGGGGCTGTTGCATTCACTTGCTGCTGGATATTGTTTGGGGCGTTATGTAAAACACAGCGTGTATTGAGACACCACCAGGCGCAAGAGGTGAGCAGACGCCCATGCTTCCAAAGGGATAAATTACAAACCTGCTGTTAGATATGTAAATCCAAACGAGCTTAAAACGCGAAGGGCGGGCAAATATTTATAGCGCTGTGAATTTATGAGGTGGTCCCAGCTTGGCACAGTCTGACTGGTATCCATGGTGCGGCGAGGGAGGGAATATAAACACAACATCACAGAGGTCCTCCCTCTGCTCTGCTGTGGATGGATGTGCGCAGGGGTTGAGGGTCACATCCACAACTGCAGTCACACACATTAAGGGATCAAAATGACACAAATATTATCTAATGAAACGGAGAGTGATGCAATGATTTGGTGATATTTGCCACTCGGTGGCTGGAGCAGGAGCGCCGTCCAGAAAGTCATCAAAAGCCGAGGAGATGGATTGGTATGAGCAACTGAGGGGGAGAGAGGGAAGATAACCGCTGAGACGGAGACACACACACACAAAAAAAGAGATACAGAGGGAGACTACAGAGGTCTTGGTGGCTGTGCACAGTTGAAAGTCCTCCCAAGGTAAATAAGTCCGGCTTGCCCAGCAGCAGCAGCAGCAGCAGACTGCAGGCCCCAGGGCTGTTTGGCCATCAGGCAGCAGCGCAGCACAGCACAGTGGCTCCCCGAGGAGATGCCCGTTGATCTTTCCGTGCTGCCTTTCAAAGGCGAGCAGCGCCGGCCCTGCCTCCGGAAGAGATGGGATCTCTGACTCAGCCCTTTTGGGTTTCCTCAACAGACATGGGGGCACACTCTGGGAAAAAAAGAGACTTAAAAACACTGTCATTAGAGCCGTGCTGCCTCTTGCTCTCTCCAGCAAATTGGAACACCCGCAAATCATTTTTTTTCACCGAATGAGAATCTGTGCTCTCAATCCATAGGAGACTTTTTATTGCTTCGGATTGTATTCCCAAGCCTTGTCATATCCATAAAAAGTCAAAGTGTGCTATCAGAGCCAGGTTCACAGGGCTTTTTTTCCGCCTAGTTGGCTTTGACAAACAGTTTCACAACAGCAGGGAAGGATAAACTGAACGTCACAAATTACTTGGAAAGTAGGTGCTGCCCCCACACAAGTCATAACCTCTTATAGACTTACTCATAGGAAGTTATTTCCAAGAAGGGGAACATTCCATGTAATATTAACTATTCATTAATGATGATGAGAAATACTACTCTTTTCCTTACCTGCGTCAATAATAAAACAATTCAGAGGAAACTGTTGTCATGGCTAATCAGATTAACTCAAACCATAATGAAGTGTTTATTTTCACACAGTTTAGTGATGACATCATAGCTTCTATTTCAGTGAGTGTTACTAGAGAAACAGTGGGAGTGAGTTCATGGAAGCCTGGGTGTCTGAGCACATGACAGATCTGGTGGAGAAGAGTGAAAATCACAGGGTGGGACACAAGTCCTTGGCCCGATTATGTGTGTGTGTGTTTGTGTGTGCGTGTGTGTGTGTGTGTGTGTCGTAAGGAATGCCAGGAAGTTGTAGGGAATGAGACTTAATGGGAGGAGATGTGCTTGAAGGCCGAGAGGAGAGGAAAAGACAAAAGAAGAGAGCCTGGCCACGCAGAGAGAGGAAAAGTGAATATCAGTCACAGCTGACAACCTGCAACCTTTAAACCCGAAAGTGAATCTGAAGCCACACTGCATTTTCACAATGGACAGTCATGCTCAAATTGCCTCATACTGCTTTGCAACTTTGCAATGTCATGATTTGTTTTAAATTTCAATCAAAAATCCAGAGATGACATTGTATTTTTTGAATACTTCACCAGATGTAATGCTTTTTCTCCAAAATAAAACAATGCATAACTCAACATCTGTACTTTAATGTAAAGCTACATTACCTGGTACAATGAATAGTTCAACTTTTTTTGCCTGTTTGGAACTTTGTATCAGACTGTTGTTTAGAATATTTTTCTATTATTGAAAAAGTTCATTATTTTTATCATGTGCTGACTTAACTTCAACTTCAAGTTCAGTTTATTGAAAGCGCACATCACCCAAAGAGTCTCTGCACTTTACCACCAGTAAAAACAACAACAGAAAAGATATTACATCTAAAAGAACACACAAACACATGCACTCATACACACATACACAAATAATAATGTTAATATGACAGCAGGATTGAGGCTGGTAATTTAAAAAACAGAGATCATATAACCAGGGTTCCCATGCATTTCACAGACAAATTTCAGAGTTTACATGGAGGATTATTCATGGGAGATTACTGTAAATAATTCATTACTGACAACAAAATTAAATCCCATGACTTTTTCCAAACTTTCAATGACTTTTCAAGGCCTAGAAAATGACTTTTTTTTTTTCTTTTTTTTTTTTTTTTTTAAATTCCATGACTTTTCCAGGTTTTCCATGGCTGTTGGAAGCCTATATAACTATAACTTGGTTGGGGTAGCCAGTCAATGATTTGGCTTAGCGGAGGTCATAGCAAATAGAAAAAAGACGTGTTTTCAGCCTGGATTTAAAACTTAACCGCAAACTTAACCTCACAGACGTCCATTGTATCCCCAAATCGTCCCATTAAAAGATTACGAAAACACTTTTGATGATGGTGACATACTAAATTCACTGTTATCTCACCGTTATCTCAGCCTTAATTCACTGTATGCTGTGCCTCAGTCCTACATCTGAAGAGATGGAGGGGGAGGCACTTCCTCATCTTGCATAACAGCAGTTGGTTGAAAGCCATCAAATTACTTTTGTGTCAACAAGCCACAGTTTCGAGTTCACAAGAATTTTATAGGCCAATTTAATTTCTTAACAGCCGACGCAGATTTTAGAATCAACACTTGTGAACCTGTGAAGCTACCACGCACTTACTTTTCCGATATTCTCTAGTACTCGTGAATATCATTAGTCACACTGTGTGTTTGCTTAATCCTGATCCTCATTTCCTCTAAGATGGGGGTCTAACAATGCATTCTCACAATGGTACTCACCGGTTTGTGGGCTGGATGCTTGCTGCATATATTTGCGTGATACTCACCCCAGCAGAGGATCTCTCCCTGAGCCTGGAGAACCACAGCCAAAATTTTTCAGGGTTAGTGATGCTGATTCCAGGCCCTGAGCAGTTCTCTTATTCTTCAGTTTCAAAGTCCATCTTTCTTCAGATAATTTCCCCAGATGTATTAGGGGATAAAAAGTCATCTCAAGAATATTTATTCATCTGGTGCTCTGGGTACAGTGTATTACATTCTGTATTTTTGCCGCATTATGCAAGTGTTAGAGACAAATAAAAAGATGTTAAGATTAATGTCCGGTCGTCTCGGGTGGTGATTGGTCATGCTGTGTGTTTGCTTAATCCTTTGTTCCTGCTAAAGGTGCAGGCTCCTGGGATGGTTTTGCATTGAATAGCTGGCCACACACACACACACACACACACACAGCAGGTCACTGTGAAGGAGAGTTGTAGACAGCTTGTTTTTAAATGAGAACAAATGTGTGGCGCAACCATTTCCTTTTTACGATTCCTCTCTCATAAATCTTTAACAACATAACAAAATTAAAGAGTGTTGTAACAATATAGTTGCTGGATTTGCATGTGTGGGATGCATGATGCACGGTCCTCTTGGTCTATTTCATTTTTGGTCAGCCAACCTGCAGTACATGCACCTATGTGTTCTTTTGTTTATACCCAAAAGAAACGTTGATATTATCTGTGTAGGTGTTATTGTGCAACACTTCAGAATGGATTACAACAGTTTTATTTTTCCCACAAAATTTGTTGAAGTAACGTCAACAGCAAAGCGTCTCTGGTGGCCAGGGAGAAAACATTACTGGCTTTGATAACAAACCCTAAGCAGTTTTATATAAATATAATATAAAGTTTAATATAAATAAATACATATACATATGTAGTTAGCATGTAGTTATCCTTCTCCTGTCTATTCCAAACAAACTGCTGTTTCAGGAAGTGTAAAACGCATCACTTCCTGTGTATCAGGCATTTTTCCTTAGGAAAGACTCCCCCAAATTGGGTATTTAAACTGCAGATTTAAAAGCTTTCTTGAGGTATCATGAGGGTGTAGGTTGAATCACTGTTGTGCTCTATCAACTGGCAGTAGACAGTACCAAAACTGATTCATATGAAAATATCACAGATTTTTCTTATCATTTTTGATACTTATCGTTAGATGGCAGTCGGTGATATACATGGTTGTGGGTAGTGGTGTAAATCAAAAAATTATACATATGGCCCCCTGTGAGCAACAAGTAACACACTTTGATGAAAATTCAAATGGAAATATGGCTGTAGTGGATGTCAGTATGTACAGGAATGACCGATACCTTCAGCGCTCATTCCAGCCACAAAGCAATGTTGTAAATGCACCTCTTCTCTTCTTACAACTCATCTCTAAAGTCAGTTCCCTTTTAATGGTAGAAAATGGTACATGCTGTATTCACAAGGGCAGCGTGACGTACGCAGTGTAAGTTAGAAACACCTGGCACAATTTGACTATCAAATCAAGCCAAATTCCTAGACAACAATGACAGTTTTGTCAGAGAGAGCCCTGTTCCCCTCTAATGGAGAGGACTATTTCATTACCAAGCTCTCTGTCTGTCTGAGGCTCTGCGCTTTGAAACTCAGCCACTAAATCATGTAACTCATTTAAGTATTTTCTGCTGCGGCAATCCAAGGAGTACTCTGAGATTCTTGTGAGTTCAGAGCAAGGTTACTGCTATCTCTCCTCTCCTACTAGCCCAACAGTCAGCCTTGTGTCCAAGGCGTTTTGAATTAAGTTCAGTGCTTTTGTGTATGGGAACCTGAGCTCGCCGCCAAATGCAATACTTCCCCGAGTATTTCTGTCAGAGCCCCAGCCTTTTAAAAACAAAACAAAGTGAAATCACAGCAGGCCTGTTTTAATCAATTAAACATATGTCAACAAGCAATATGCTAATCATTCTCTCGACGGAGAGCAAATTCTCGCCTGATGATGTATGATCAGATGTCAATCATGGTGGTGAAACTGTGCTTATAGGACTTGCAGATGACACTGTGTGCATATGTGTGTGCGTGGGCGGGTCAACTAGCTCGCTGCAATAAACGTGCATGTGTTGATGTGGAAAGATCCCAACATTCAACTTTTAACATTTTGATATTAACATGTTAGCTAGATACTAGCTAGCTAGCATAGACAGTAAACAAAAAAGCCTTCAATTCTACTGATTCAGTTGAATAGCTAAGCTAGTTAGCCAGTTAGCTTAGCATGCCTTAGCATGTTTATATTTTGTACGTAATAACAAAATGACCAACTGAAGTCAACTGTCGTTTTAGCAAATGACGCAAATACTTTCTATAAATACTGTTTCTATATTGATAAAAGTACAGAAATGCTGTGTAATCTTAGAGGAAACATACATTCTTTGTTCTTTTGCTGTATAAAATCTTTAAAAGTGTGTGCAGGGAGACGGGGAGGGCAAACCTCCCTAGCTGAAATTACACCCATGCTGTGAACATATGGTGTCTTTCTCACTTGTGTCATTTTGTCAAAGCCAGTACCTGCCAATACTGTTCAGACCTGCTGTGAGAGAAACAATGTAAGGTGAGGCAGAGAGGGACGGCCAGCATTCCTGTGTCCTCACAGCTCTCACAGCCAAAGGGACCAAAGACAAGTCTTGTGTGGCATGTGTGCACATGTGTGTGTGACAGATGCGCTGAGGTGTGTGTGTGTGTAGTACTAGCCCTGACTCATATCAGTCCTTTGGCTCCATGGCTCCAGTCTTGTGGAGAATCTGCATGGAGTCATAGCTTTAGTCACTTGGGTCAAGTACAGGCTATGAAGTTTGGTGGGATTCAACCAGCCCCTCCTTCCTGCCCAGAATGCAATGCGGTGTCCCAGACTTTAGCCCCACACTCTCTCTGAGTGAGGTATGCTTGTGTAAACATCATTTGGCTCACTGAAGTCTTGAAATGCAATAAATTTTCATCTAGAGCTCAAGATAGCTGTGGAGCCACATAGCGGGGACGGGGGATAAAATGCAGGATGCGGCGGCCTGGGAGATCGGAGAGTCGAGCCGAGCGAGGCCAGCCTTGCCTGCTGATTGGATGGCTCTCTGCTTAGACCTCTTATTAAGGCCCCTGATAACAAAATGAGCAACTAGAATAAATCAAGACTGACACATGGCAGGCTCCCAACCAGAAGATATGGCCAATCACTGCAAACCCACCAGCCCCTAACTGTAGTGACACTTTTCAGAATTGTTTGTTTATTTGTTTACTACAGTCTTTTTTCCATCGTTCTAATGATTGCATTCGATGTTTCTTACAATTTTGCCTCCAATCTAAATGGTCTCCAGCTCTTCTACAATCATACTGAATAGAATTATTAAACACTCATACTATAATAAAGCAGCATCTTAAAACTTGGCACGGGTGCATTTACAGTAGCACACATTAAGTCTTAAATATGAACCCAGTGCTGGAGCATAACAGAGGCGCTTCCTTGTGCTGCCTACAAAGGCTGACCAGGCAGACTCTTTGGCTGAGGCGACCAATTAATTATAGATGTGACTTTAAAACTTCCTGTTTTTCCCTCCTTAATTAAGCCAATCTGCCCCGCCGCTCTAAAGAGAGGAAATACCTCAAAATAGTTCCCAATTTCAGCACATTCAATTATTTTGTACTCAGCACAGATTGCATCAGCCGTGTTAATGTAAGGATCAACAGTGTTTGATCGCAGGGAAATTATGTCTGTCATTTCTTCCTGTTTCGCCCCAAATAATGTGGGAATTGTAAGGAGAGCGGTGCCCGAGGTGGGCACAGCCTGTGTGTGGATTAACAAGTACGTGCCCTGAGTCAGGCCCATCCAACATCAATCTCTGACTGAGATGTTTATTATTACACTCATACGGTCACTTATTCAGAGGAGAGAGAAAAAAAAGGACTCTGATTTATGCCTCCACTGTTACCCTTTCCCGTCCTCATGTATGAAAACAAAATTCCAGTGAATTCCTGCAGTATTAACACTAAGCAGTTATGAGGGCAGGCTTTCACTTACACTGCACAATTCAACTGTCTGAGTACAGTCCATGTCCTGAGATACTGTGGTGTTGGTACAGCCTTGCCACTGCCAAGTAAGTTGACTAAAACACACTCAAGCTAACAAACTGACCTTGACAGCGGACACACTTCATACCTTTCTCAGTTACACTAAATACTGCCAGCGCTCGAGGACCGAGTCAACTTGGCTGTTATCATAAATGCACCATGCTAGTTGAATACCTGCCAGTGTTTTCAAATGGTGCCCTTTTCAACTTTGAACTGAAACTCACCTCCAGGCCTCACCCTATGTTTTTCACATGGAAACAGGAAAAAGGAGGAGAAAGTGAAGATGTAAGAGTGAGCCAACTAGGGCTGGAACATTTTAACATTTTAGAAAGGGGGTTTTATGAGAAGTTTAAAGTAAAAAGAAAAAAAGAAAAAAAAAGAAAAAAAAAGAGTAGGTTGGCCTGAACTAAAATAGAGCACCACGGGAGGTGACAAATTCTTTCATAAGCCAGATCACTGTGACTTTCTTCTTTTGTGTATGTCCCAATTAGCCACACTGGCAGACAGTTATATATTTTAATATAATCTTAAAAACAAGTCAATTCTCTAATTCTCAGTATCACTTTTATTTTTTTAATATGAACAATATCAGACATAAGAAGTTTGATTGCAATTATCAAACAAAAAGATTTGTTTAATAATTCTTAATAAATCTTTCAGTTTTTGATTAGATATATTTATTATATTTGTATTATTTATATTTGTTATATTTTACAATTTATTATAAGGATTTAAAAAAATATCCTGGTTCTTCCTTGATCCTTTCATCTAAAGGTTCATTTTGAAGACAGAGATTCAGAGTAAGACAGGTTTGGAGCTGTGTGTAAAATGAGAGAACAGTTTGTTTAAACCTCCTCTGGTTTATTGGATTTCAAGATTTTTATGTTATGTGATAGTCTAACCCTCAGAAATATCAGCTAATCCTCCCCAGCAAATGTTTTGCCATTGAATGAAGGTTGGCACAACCTGCACCAATGCTGAAATCCGGTGTAAATTAGCGCCACAGTGAAAAATGAGATGATGTCTGTAGTCATTCATAGCTGCTACCTGCATCATGTTGTGAAACTGGAAACTAAATATCTTCATCACATCAGTTTAAAATCATCTCCACAGCTGTTTTAATAGGATTTTTTACCGTGCCATTAAGTCAAAGTTTGTGCTTGTTTGGGATGTTGAACTTGGCCCTCTGCACCTCAGTTTTCATCAAATGGTCCAAACATGCTTGTTGTAATTAGTTCATTAAAACATGGAGGAGTCAAGCCTTGAGACACATTGTACAAAATTTATTTCTTGGATTACTTAGTTTTTGAATGCATTAGTAGTGATCAAAAGGTCTTGGCTTCTAAATCAGAGTAGATCAAGAGCTGCACTGCAATTCTCCAACATCAAATGTCATAGTAGGTTCCTCACAGACCTAAAATGTAGGGACAGCATACAATGTAGATTAGATTCAAAATTTCTCACCAAAACACATTTTGTGCGTCCATGAGGCTTAATAAAACATGTTGAATGCATTTCCTGCCCCAAAACACATCTGCAAAGCCTTATTTTGGAATACTGTGAAAGTTGCATTGTTTACACTGGCGTGTGTTACAGTGGCGCCCCCATGCTCATAGTCCACTGGAAATGTGTTATCTAAGAAAAATGAGGACCTGGTTTTCTTAGTGTGTACTACAGTGTCACAAACTATGTTGGGTAAGAATATTTGTGTAGTAAAGTTACAACATCCCCCTATGGGTTCTCGTGCAAGGTAGCAGTACAAACAGAGCCACGGTAAAAGACGTGATGAAGAAGAGGGGCGTTGCCTAAAAGGGTGTGCGGGGTGAGTGGGTAGATTTGACATCATCAAATAGGAAACTCAAGCAGCCGTACTAGCTGTGCTGCTGGTGGCCCCTCAATAAACAGGCTGGTTATCACATCACTAACATTTATTTAACCCTTCTCCAGAAGGTGTTCTCCTGGAGGGCGAGCAGGGGAGGAGGCTGTTCCTGAATCCGTTTGGCTGACCTATATTACATTGTCCTGACCTCAGACGATACCCCTAAAACACACGCGGAGACACAGACGCACCCCCCGGACCGTCGCGCACAAGCTTGTAAAGCACACAAAACACGTAGCCGCTGTCCTCCCTCCACGCCTGTTCACACACACACACTGAGAGAACCACCGCTAACAGAGTGTTTTAGTCTCCTCCAGAGACATCCCCGCACTCCCCTGGACTCCACTACTCTCCGTCTCCCACTTCATCCAGTCCTCCCATGTTTGGCTGTCTCCTTGGGACGGTGGGCCGAAAACATGACTTCACCAGAGGA
>OMLF01013847.1:10502-31164 GCA_900302615.1 Holocentrus rufus | reverse complement strand
TGATCCTTATTCAATCACAGGAGTGAATTTCATCCCGTCTGCTTTGAGAAGATGGAGGTGTATTGAATAGGAAGCCGTCAGCCTGAATCAACAGCCTGGTGTCATGGAACTAGCTAAAGGTCACAGGTCAGCGCCCCATGACTTGAAGTTTACAGAACTAAGTGCAGTTTTCTGGATTACTCTGCTAGGTTAAGGATTCTGGCATCGCCTTTACCTGAGGCTGAATTCAGAGCACAGGGTTTGTGTGAATGTGTATGTATGCGTGTGTGGAGCACTTGGATACATCGGATATACAATCATGGGAAATGCAGCGGGAAACATGGAGATGCCTCCGGGGAAGGAGGGCAAGGCGGCCCCTCCAGGCTCCGCAGGCCCTCAAAAACAACCTGCAGGGCCGAAGCTCCCCATGCCACCCGAGGAGGAACTGGAGGAGCGCTTCAGTGCGGTGCTGGTGAGCTGGATGTCCATGTCTTTGAACACAGAAACATACACATACACACAGGCAGTATCACAGAGTGGAGCAGGGCACATGCTCACCACAGACGCAGACATAGAAGGCAAACAACACAAAGAATGCAGAATATGTTGGAAATGTGCACGTCCTCAGGACAAGCTTATCGCAGTGCCAGGTACACAATGTCACTGTGGAAAGACACATAAGAGGTCCTTTATACTACAGCTTACTGCAGCAATAGGCTCACCCTATGGTGGGCTGGAGGAAGAATAAAAGGGGGAAGGTAGCTCTGTTTACAGTGCGATAAATGGTGCCATGCGGCTATACATTTTCAGCACAGCTTCGGACTAGACAGCGCCGTGGATTCAAATGCATTGCTCATAAAGAATGAAACTATTATTTCAAAATGCTATATTGGACAATGCAAAAGTTCATTTTTCAGTTTACACTACGTGCTAGAGAAGGCTGTGACCTGAGGGTTACCAGTTCAAATTCCAGACTAGCTAGGAAAATGTCCCTCAGCAACTTCTGTCAAGGTTGTCAGTGGTTTTCTCAATTTGAAATGGCTTTGGGTGGATATCAGCAGGAGGAATCAGCTGAAATTTTCTACAATAAGAAGAGCATGAACTTCTAGTTGAATAAAAACTCAGCTTCCTTTCCTGATTGCCTGTCTCTCCCTGCGACTCTGTGACAAAGCCACAATGACAGAATCGATGGCAAGTCCTTAAACGACATGCATTCCCAGACTCTAACTTGATTTTCTGTTCATTACCTCCTTGACTGGGCCATTAGTTGTCTTCTGTGCACAACAGCATGGTAATAGGCAGTGACTGCAGAACTCGTGCTTGTGTGTTGACAGCAAAAAAAACAAAAAAAAAACAAGACCAAACACAGCTGAGAGACATATTTAAGTCTAACAATGCAGCTATGTTCAATATGTGGCCAGACAGCTTCCTATGTGATTAACTGCATTCCTTTTGCATTCGTTTCTCTTCTTTATCACTCAAATCTCCACAGTTCACGGTGTTGTGTGATAAGCCTGTTTGGTGTGTGACTGCTCACATTCTTGTTATGTCATACTGTGATTTTAAGGCATAGACATAAACAAATAAGACAGAGACTCCATTTTGTCACTGAACAACCTTACAGCAACACTTTGTTCCTTTCTGTATTTCGTCCTGAAGCGGAATACAACAGTCCTGATGAATGCCGCTCTCTGGCACTAAGGCAATTCAATCAATGTGTGTGCATAAACAACACAGCCTACTAAAGGCATTTGCCTCCACAAAAGAGGTTATATGTCTGCCTATTAGGTAGCATGTCTCTTCGTCCGCTACCAACATATCTCCAAAAACTGTGAAGACATTTTCATGAAATTCGATGGACAGGTAGATTGGGCTAAGGAGGTGGTCATCTGGATTGGTGATTTCCACCATTAAAAAGTTGTCATTTTTTAATCATAACTATGAAACTTACAGATGGAGACTTGATTCCAAATCCGGATATTATGCTCAAATAAATTCAATTTGAAATTTAAGTATGAGGAATCACAGTTTTGTGAAACAGCAAGTTGAAGTGTTACTCATCACTGGCAGAGGATCTTACAACAATGTGCAGCCTTGAGCAAACTGATCATGAATAGCGGACTCACTGTTTCAACTAATTTGCATATCTCTAAGTTACCCTTATTTAGTTAATTCTTCTCTAACAGTTCAGCACAATGCACAAAAATGCACCCCTCTCTTTAGAAAACCATGTAGGATACTATCTAATTTCTAAAAGTCTTATTTCCCATTTCCCCCAGTCTTTCTGTATGGAGCAATAAGTTACACTGGTATTACATCACAGATGATGGACCAGATTCTCCTTCTTTGTATCTAGACATGAGAGAAATTAGTGTGTACACTAAAAGAAATTCAGCTGTCAGTAGTTTGAACAGAAGTCTGAATTCCTTAAACTAACTTTAAGTATTCTCCTTAACATGAAACCATGTTGTATTTACTTACCGGTGACTTTCAATAACTCTAACTTTAGATTTAGTTTATCTAGACTAGTGGATCTAATAATAATGATAATGTATTATGGCTTCTTATTCTACAGAACCCTTATGGCATTTACTGTATGTAAGGTTGACACTCTTTACTTGTAAGGTCAACAAATGACAGGGTTCCATGTTTGCATATTATTACTCCCCATGATTTTATTCGCAGTGCATGTCCATGTTGGGCACCTGGTGAATTTAATCTGTGTGGCAGAGGAGGTATAAGTATGTGTGTTTGTGCATGTGTGTGTGTGGGTGAGCGTTGACAAATCACAGTGGGATGTAGCGGGGTCAGGGCATGACCACTGTAATAAATTAACTTGGCACAGGCATACATCCTGTGCCAACTGCTGCCAGTTAAATACAGATTTTGCTGGCTGTGTGCATGTGTGGTGTGTGTGTGTGTGTGTACCTGCCCTCATGTGTTTATGTCCAAGTGCATATAGTAGGTGCATGTCCTTTGTGCAACATGCCATTCTGCAAGAGTAAACGTGTACTATGATGTGTTAGTGAATTATAAACGTTGCTACTCCTGTCTCTGTGGTAGTGAATACGTTCCCTGTGTGTTAACAGCACCTTTTTTTTGCTACATCACCACTGTATCACACCAAATATAGATCATCTCTCCCTCCTCCCCGGCCTCCCTCCTCATCCAAACGCCCCCCAGCCTCTCCACATCTTCTGCTGAGTGTGCATAGCAAATCTCCTGCGTGTTAAGTGGCGGTTCTACTCTGCCTGCATACAAACCAGTTTGCTGCAGGCAACCTGGCTGCGTGGTACATATGAAGACAGGAAGAGTTGCACCAGTGAGGCTGCAAAAACGTGACAATTCTGAAGGTCCTGCAGAAGCAAAAAAGGGGCAAGAGGGCGAGGGCGGTCCGATGGTGTTAGGGAAGGTGTTTGTGGGGAGTGCCAGACTGCCCAAAGAGGTGTGGACGTGGAAGTGTTTGGTGGATGATGATGGACGGTAGAAGTGTGTGTGGCCATGCTTGTGTAGTGCATGGATTTGTGAATAGCCACTGAAAGTACTTTACTCATACTATGGGGTTAATCTGTGATATCATTGCAATGGGAGAGGAGATTTTCAGTACCTAAACTACACAAATATGGCCACTATATCATGCAGATAATGGAGTGCTAAAAAGCAAGGCTTAGCTCAACTTGAGTCACTCTCCTTATCCAAATTTATGTTGAGCATTTTGCCTCGGCGCTTTACATAATACTTTGCATATTTCCCAACAGGGAATGCGGTGGTGGGCGGAATTGTAAATGTACATCTGTGGATTTGTGTACTCTATATACAGACTCAGACAAGTAAAAAGAGACAGAGAGAGAGAATGATGAAGTGAGACTGTATTCACACACTTTTAGCCATTGTGCATTCTCAGTAAGTTAACTCAATGTAAGTCAGGCCATTATAAATTGTTTCTGCATGTTAAGTCTGGTTACGGAGTGTAGTAGTATAGTAAGAATGGCATCTCCTTAAATGAGACTGACTATGTAGTTGAAAACTGTCTTGACTTATTGCCCTCATTTACACCTTGCATTAATATTCATCTCATATTTGGATTGTTTCTAGACATAATTTAGCTAAATTACATCCAACCCAAACATTGAAATGCGTCTCCTGTATACTCAGTGAAATTGGATATCCCCTTCCCTTGCCAAAATGCAGATTGCTTTGCACATCACCTCCTCTCATAATATTTACACCTTTTAAATCAGACAGGGCACACCTTGCCTTATTTGTGCACAAGGATCTTGACAAGTATATTAAGGTGAATTCAACTAATGTGGGATGTCATACTGAGTGGAATACCTCGTGTTTTTCAGGCATATTTCTTGGGCCTGATGAGTGAACGTTTCTATTATATTTATGCTACTGACCCATAGCAATGATTCTGCTTCATAATGTTCATGAAATGAAATTAATCACATTACATGCATTTCATGAGATTAGATGCAATAGAATACAATTAGATTGCATGCAGTGACAGCCTGTTAAGAGAAAGGGACAGAGGAGAGAAATCTGATATGGCTGTAATTATGGTGTACCAATCATTGGTGTCACTTGCCAAACACTAAATAAAGTTTGCTTTGGGAACAGTGTATATGTATAAGTATATGGGACAAGTTAAAGAAGATTTTTAAGTCTAGAAACAATTGAGGGAAGTATTATGCAAGTGTGATTTGCAGGGTGCCAGTCTGAGAAAGAAAAAATGAAAATGAAAAGAAACATCACCATAAGGATCTAACTGTTTGAGAGGACCACACAAAATGTGCAATTCTTTGATCTTTTATGGGAAATCTTAATGATTTTTGCTCAGAGGTGCCTAGATACTTGAATGTTTTTAAAGGAACAGTGTGTAGAATTTAGTGGCATCTCACGGTCACAAGGCAGAATGTAACAAAACGGCAGCTCCATTTCAATCCTTTTTACAGAAGGTTTGGACTTGACATTATAGCAGTTATGGCTGAAGGATATAAAACTCTCAAATTATTGAGTGAATTCTGATTTGTTTTTAACCAAAATGTCGTTTCAGCCAATTGTGGCACTAAGCTAGAAAAACCAATTGCAGAGTACAACAAAATAGTTGCACCCTGAACATATTAGCACTCCAGTGCTAATATGTAGCACTCCAGTGCTAAATATAAATGTATTTTCTCCCTTATGTGTGTGTGTGTGTGTGTGCGCTTGCTGGTGTGGGCCTGGCATTCATGCATGTGTGTCCGAAAGAGAGCGATTAAATCGATAGCATCTAATTAGGGATTAGTGCTGTATTCCAGTCACTAGCTCACATAACTCTTAAAGTGACGGTGTGGGTGTGTGGTGGTAATAGAGGCCAGGTCACTTCTGTGGTAGCTTTTTCAAACTGACATTGCTGCATAGTATTTGCTGCTAACGGTGTTCTGTCAAATTCATTTTCCATTTATGAATTTTGTTTTTGCACCCAAGAATAATAATAAAAAACAATAATAAAAAAAGAAGTGGGATGGCATCATCATCAGCAGTGTTTGTTTTTAACTTTGTGTTTTAAAGTACCCCTATGAATACACCAGAGTAAACCAAGGATTATTCTCACTTTGCACTTTTCAAGGTCAGTCTAGCCAGCCTACTCTAACTAGTGCTTATTGATCCATCAGCTTCAGTCGTCAAGGGTGATTTATCAGAGCCACAACCAGCTGGACAGCACCATTGATTTACTATGCTGTTTGGCATTAGCTCTGCCCCGGTTTTTCAGCATGCCACAAATAATGTTACAGTTGCTCCTGAACAAAGAAAGAAATTGAAACCAAGCAGATTTAAGGACCAAAGACAACAACATATTAGTTTGGGAAGGTCGAAACAATGTTCACCCCTCTAGCAATGCATTCCAAATGTATTACTATTTAGATAGTAATGCAGTGTGGGCCAGATTGTTACTTTACCTAGACAAAATGAATAAAATATAGCAACTCTGGTGAGAGTAGTATGACAAAGCTGTCAGCATAAAACAATAACATGATGTTACATATTTCCGACAAGAAGGCACTAAATAGTGAGTGCCGTCAAGATTGCGGCTGAAAGTTATGACCTTGTTCGTGCTCCCGCTGCCGCACCCTTTGAGGCTGATTAGCCCATAAAGTTAATCACTTCCTCATTGGCCTGTGATCAGCCTTCCCACTGGGTTACTTTGATGCATTTACAAACAGCCTGCTTGTGGTAAGCCCCACCCCCTTTTGGCAATGTTGTTGTCACAGCACATGCTCCTTTGGCCAGTCAGAGGGGAAAGTTGGTAAGTCCTGCCTGGACCGATGACCAACCTCCCTGCCAGTTTTCGTGATGCTGCATAGATGCATTTGGAAACCACTCTGACCACTGCCACACCCCCTTGAGCCTGCAACCTTTCCACCAAGTTTGATGCAAATCTGTGCAATACCTTTTGAGTTATCGTGCAGATGGACGGTGGAGGTAACAATCTGTATTATAGCTAATCTGTTCTTCAGCTTCAAATCAACCAACAGGCATTCTAATGAACACACTAACTAACTAACACAACAAGCTTCAGACTCAAAACTTGGTTAAGTTATGCAACTTGGGCTTATCTCAGAGGTCTGAGGTGAGATGAAGCATGTATTAAAAATCATCACTTAACCACTGCCTCAAAAACAACAAAGAAAGAAAGAAATAAAAGACAGAAAAAAAGAAAAAGAAAAAAACCTACTGCCTCAGTCGGTGCTGATGACTCCGCACTTTACCTGACCTTGTAGTGCATGCTGTGCACGCTCAACCGGGATATCTGTACTGAGTTTCAGTAACTAAGATAAAAGCAGGAGGTGTGGGGGGGAGAAATTAAGGAAATAAGATAAGAAGTGGATGAATATGGGAAAGAAGAGAGGCATGATGAGATATCTGTGTATTGTCCTTGAGTGGGAGTCTCTTGTCGACTAGCCCAGTTTCATGGTGTGGTGAGCATGTGTACAGGTTATAATTAGTACAGCTCATGCATATGTGTGTGTGTGTGTGTCTGTGTGTACTGGGATCTGCAGGCCGTACTGGTATTTTATACCATGGCTACTTGTATCTGATTAGCAGGAGGGTGTCTGTTAAAACTGGATATCTGAACACCAAAAACGTAGTCCCTGTTAACACACTCCCAATTTCCATTGTTGCCATTCAACATTCAACCATGTTCTTGCAGATTTCAACACCATTAATCACCAGTGGCAAATTAGTCACTGAACCATTTCAGATACTTTGTGCAAACCACCAAGGACATCACTTACACTGCAAAGAGATTTTGCTGTCCATGTTATATTATATGCATGGCTGCACTTATCATTGACCCCATCAGTTCAGTTAAATTATTCAAAGCAAACTATGGCATCGCAAATCCAGTACGGAGTTAACACACAATAATTCTGTTTACATTTGAATATGCTGAACAGTTGAACCAGTTTTCAGTGGTGTAGGTATGTATCTGCCGGGAACCTGCTGCTGGCACAATGGTTTCATTTTGCACTGTCTCATCTTGTTAGACGACTTTAGATGTTACAGGCATTGTGTGACCATAGTTGTGGTTTGTTTGCTGTAACCATGTGAATGTCATGTCACAGTCATTTGTATTTGAAGGCTACTATTGGCTACTGGTGTCACACTTTGAAAAGTGTGAGGTAGTTAATGAATTGATTATTAGTTTTTGAACTGATTAAGCTTGGTTACAAAACAAGACTGTAAGCATTTTTTTATGGAAGTATTTTAGTAGTTTGGTACTCAAAACGCAAATCAAAGTCATTCTAGACACCATTGGTAGTGCACAAATCTTTAGCTGACAATAAAATCTTTCAGTGAGTGCCCTCTGTGCGGTATAATGCTCCTGTCTGGTGCAGGCCTATGTGCTTGGACCCAGCCCTGGCCAAATTTAACCCCAAGCAGGCATAGGCAAATAACAGAATAGCTCATAAGCTCATAAAATCGCATCCCTTTACTGTAATTGAACTTTAAAATTCAGGAAAAGGCTACATTTACACTTTACCATGATATCACGATACCAGGCGATATTTAGTCTCATATCACAATATCGATACAATATCAATATAGCACCCCACTCTCTCCATAAGGTGTTTCAAAACAGTTGATGGTCTCAACGCACAGACATTAGCGTCGTGACAACAGCCTGAGGTGGAGCAGCAACATTATGTGCCAGTAACAGTGACCAGCAAATGTTCCCAGAAAACACAGACAGTGACCTGAGTCATGGACTGATTGTATACACACTGCTGTCTTCTCTGAGTGACAAGTAATGAAATCATTTATAGTGGAGCCATGCATTATTGAGGAAAGCTCCATAGCAACAAAGTGTCCAGGGGCATTGAGGGGGATTAGTGTTTGTTGTCTTATTGTTCCCTGGACTGTCTGGGTTGTCTGAGGTTTCAGGTGGAGCATGGCAACAAGGCATAAGCAGAGCTTGTGCGAATTGCTTCTAGGATGTGTCCATTCATCACTGCAAATCATCATCATAACCTATTTATAAAGGACTTAACATATCTGTTACAAAGTGCTGTAAAAGCAAAACAAGAATGTAAACAATACAAAGGGGAAATGTGAACAGAAGTCTGCAAAAATGTTAAGAAGTAGAGACCAAAATTTGAGGAGGAATAAAGGTTGACCCCAGTTAGGTTATGGACCCTGAGGTGATGACATCTGTGTGTCATACAAAATTCAATTAAGGTATAGAAGGGGGTCTTGGAGGCTGTCAAAATAGCTTTTGCTTCCTATAAAATTTTGGTATGGCAATAGCATACCAAAGGATGAGCTGTAATGTGATATTTATTAGAATTATTCATATGTCAATAATTACTGCATTGACACATGCAGCAGGTGGACTCATATGTAGGAATATAAAAATGTTTTTTTATATTCTAAAAGACAGATACACCCACTTTGTAAAACTTGGACGCATGTTATTGTTTTCTAGGAAATGTCAAGGCCATTTATTTATAGAGGATATTTAAGAGCAAAAAGCATTGACCAACGTGCTTTACAGAAAGATTAAAATGATTACAATGAAACACAAACACAGGACTGATCAGATAAGAACACAGACATGAATAAGAGGATATGAGTGAATTAATTAAAGCATAGAATGTCTTAGAATCATAACACAAACAGTATTGCAAAAACATGTATTTAACATACATCTTTTCTCTTCCTCCCACTCTCTCTTCTTCCAGAACACGATGAATCTTCCTCCAGACAAGGTGAAGATCCTCAGTCAGTACGACAACGAGAAGAAGTGGGATCTGATCTGTGACCAGGTGGGTTTTCTGTTATTTTATGTTCTCTATCATCATTGCACGCACATCCTATAGAGATTGTCATCATTATTTCCTTTCAGGTTAAATTGCAATAGTACAATTAATCTGATTAGGAATTCTGGTTTTATCTGTGTGAAAGTCAACAGTGTCAGTGTGTCAAAGTGGATCTACATTGATGCAGTGGAGCCTGTGTTCAGTAGTACTTTGTGGTGCCCAGCGGAGCTCATTTTGTAGGCCAAGAGGCTTAATGTCCGCGTACAAATATAAGCGGAGTAACTTGAACTGACACACTGACACAGCGTGAATGCCCACGTCAAGTACAGTCAACCGCCCACCAACCCCCTTCAAACACGTGCGCACACACATATGGAGAAGCTCATCAATATTGTACATTGCTGTGGCAACAGTGGGGAGGCCCATAACTTCCTGTGTCCTGGAGGGAAAGAGACTTAGGACACCTGTCACTGTCATGCAGTAGCTATGTGCACCATATATACTACTGTGTCGCTGCCATGTGTGGCTGGTTGTCATAACATCTGTGAATACCATGCAGAAGTTACTACTCAATCTGAGCCTGAAATACATGGCAGATGCTGCTTGAAGTGACTCAAAACCCTTAGTGAAAAATCAAACGCGGATCAACTATTTTTCCATCAGCTGGAGTTAGAATGAATATATAGGCTTCGGGGCAGATATGTCAGTAATCACATCCACAAGACAATTGTTTACAGTCTTTCAAGAACTGATTTGCATTGGTTTAGATGTTATTTCTTTTTCTTGTCAGTTTATGTGCTCCATAGTCCATGCTGTCCAAAGACAAAAACAAAGAAATGCATTTTGTAGTAGTCTAAACTGAACTTTGGGCATATCTTACATGGAAACAACATGCAGTGTATGATTATTTAGAGAGGCTGTAGTGGACAGATAGTTTACAGAAAATATGTCTCCACTGATATTTCTTGATCTTTTTTTCCCTTTACTTCAAATAAGTATTTCGATTTCCCCCCCCACCTTTTTTAGTTTAAGAGACCATAATTTGCACAGAAATGGAAACCCAGTTATTTTATCCAGCTATGAATCTTTGGAATCTTTTATTAACTTTTTTTGAGGTACCCTGAGTAACAGTTTGTTTTTTGTTTTTTTTTTGGTAGAACCATATTCAGGCTGTCAGGGGACTTCCTCTGGTATTTCTAAATTCAAGTGACCAACAAAACCTCTGATCTCTTGTTTAAACATGACTCACTCTGATCCATGTCAAGTAGTAAAAATACCTCCACCAAGGGCATGGATGGGGGTTATGTTTCTGCCCCACTGTTAACCGCCCACTGATTCAATTTTCACACCGATTAGCCAAAGTTGGGTGTGGCTTCTCATAAAAAAAGGCATGTAACTTACAAATGAATTCAGATAACAGCATGAAACTTTGTGGAAAGGTTGGACATGTAGCAAGGCAGAATTGATTCACTTTTCACACTGATTGGCCAAAGGGGATGTGGCAGTGGGCATGGTAAACTTTTGGTGAAAATCCAACATGTGGAACAGTTGCATAGCGTTGGCAGAGTTATGCACAAACTGTAACCACTTTCTGTCACAGTTTTTTTTCCCCTTTGAAAAATTTCAAACACACCGACAAAGTACAATGACTTATTACAACTTATCCAGTAATGTGGATGAAAAATATAAAGAACTGTCTGCTTGATTAACTGTCTCCACTAGAAACAGTCTACTTCACATGTGTGTGGTTATAAGTACTGAATACTGTAAAATAGTCTCTGTAGAAGCTCGTTAAGATCAATTCCATTTGCATAAGAGACGCTGTGTAATCACACTGCCTGTGTGAAACCCCGGCTGAACTCTACCCTCTGGTCCCCCTTCCTCCTCACTGCACTCATGCAATCAAACATAATTACAGGTGCGTGCATGCATGTGTGTGTGTGTGTGTGTGTGTGTGTGTGTATGCTTCTGTCTGCAGGAGCGTTTCCAAGTGAAGAATCCTCCATCTGCTTATTTGGAGAAGCTGAAAAGTTATCTTGACCATGGAGGGGTCAGTCGAAAGGTACAGCCCAAATCTGACATTTCACAGATCAATTTGAAGTTAAGTTTGTGCTGAACAAAAGGACGGCTCTTATCACTTTAGATTGTTAATAAAATATATATTTTATTTGATCAAAATTTAAAATCTTTCTTTCTTTCTTACTTTACCTTTTTTGGGGGAGACCATTTCTCCTTTTCAGTACCTCTCCCTTGGTACAAAGCATCCAAACAATCACTGGGAAACCAAACACTCGTACCTGTGCTCTGACATCAAACAGGACCATTATCAAATTCAGAATTACAATCCCATTCAATTCCATTCAGTTCCAGTGTTCAAATGTTTCTAATGGAAGCTAAATGCTGTTGTGCTGAAGGCAAAGCTAAGCAGGTTAGCAATTTTAGCCAGTGAAAACAAAAATCACATTCCCCTAGTGTTTTATAATTTACATCTCAGTCGGGGGGTTTGCCATCATGAGACTTATTTATTTTGCCTCCATTCCTGAATGTCATTTAAAACCATCCGTGATTAAGTCTGATTTAAATCTGAAGATCAGATGGCATTTATGAATGGTGTGTGTTGCATTGTGGGATTGCCATGGTGGATATTAATGGAGGAGGCTACTTTAACTCATTGATTAAAATGTTCTCCTTTGAATGCAATGGCTTATTGAATCCATGCTACATACCATTACACTGATATAACAAATAAATAAGTCTTGACATTTTTTTTCTCCATTTTCTGTATCATTAAGAATTTCTCTACCTCATAACTACTTCTCTTGTGTGCTGCCAGTTTAAGAGGCGTGTCCAAGAATCCACTCAGGTCCTGAGAGAGCTGGAGATCTCCCTGAGGACCAATCATATCGGGTGAGACCCTCTCTAATACTCACATGAGAAAAAATGCCGATCAAACAGCATATTGTACAGAAACAAAATACAGAAATGTGTTCAGATCTACAACTGTGCCTTGCTGTTGGAAAACCATGTGAGCAAAATGGGACATATGTCCCAAAAGAATTTGTACTGTAAAATCACATCAATATTCACATGTAAAATCACATGTATAGAGGCTGAAATATAAAGAGGGATATGTACATTTAAATCTAATGTGGTTTAGACCATGTATCATTATGGCATTTGTGGACAATTTTGAAAACATGAAAAGTATTATTGCTGTTACTGTTTACAGCTGTGCCAGTGAGTTGAAATATTATATTAGAATAAATCTATTTTCTATTTACTTTCCTCTGCAGCTGGGCCCAGGAGTTCCTAAATGAGGAGAACCAAGGATTAGATGTTCTTGTGGATTATCTGTCCTTCGCCCATAGTGCCGTCATGTAGGTACCAGCTTGAAACACGATTCGATTTCCTCCTCTATCTAACAGTTGGCCGTGTGATTACATCTTTCATACTATTTTCAGTCACTGTTCACATAAACCAGCTCAAGTGGACTGATGAAAATGGAAATTGATGAAACTTAAGTGTAGGCTGGATTTGTAGGAGAGTAAATAGAGATGCTTACCCACTCCACTGTGACTCACCAGGTATGAGGCGGACTGTTTGGACAACGGCACTTTGCCCACAGACAAGGGCAAAACTACGGAGAAGTCAGTGGAAGATGTGAGCAAAAGTGCCACCAACTCACCTACTCATAGTGCCTCGAAGGCCGGCAAGGCCTTCACAGTCAGGTGAGAGGAGCGTGGAGTGATGCTACTGATGGCAACGATGAAACTGGTGACGTCTGATGGCCTTCATGTGAATGTGACAGTGTTGTGCAGCAGATGCCCCAGCTGACAATGACTGTTTGTATGCACACACACACACATTCTGCAGGTGCATGTGTGCATGCTCACAGACATGGGACCATTCAGTCTTACATTCTTGCGCCCATTTACACACATTCTTATACGCACATGCATGCAGAGACACACGCTGCCTTTGACAAGCTGATTCCCCTTGGGAGATTTACAAAATGCCCCAGTGCTGTTAGATCAATACAGCCAAGAGGCAAACACACACACACACACATGCACACACACATGCACACACTGACAGATGAGAGGAGTTTGCCTCCAAGACAGACATATTGTCAAATGTCAGTATTGTGATTTGGTTCTTTCTGGCAGGGTGTCACATAAAAATATTTATCCGGCTTTAAATCTCATCAATCCTCACTGTTGATTTTTTGTTTTTGTATCAAGTCACTGTCATCTTGTCCTCCATGTTTTGATGTCTGAACTGCCAAAGTAGGAAGTTTTACTTCTCCAAAACAGAAGTGTATAATTCTTAGCAATACTGTCAATCATAAAACATAAAACCATAAAACATGCTCAAGTGGATAACATGAAGAGAGATTCTTTACACCGTCAATACAATTCAAAAACTGTCTTGCATTAATTACACTTGCAGGGAACATTTGTGGTGATGACAATTAGTCCTAATATTAAGTACTATTAGTACTAATAATTAGCAGGTTACTTGAATGGTAAGGGTCAAAACTTGTTCAAAATTTTCACAGCCGTCATGCGAGAATTCCAGCCCTATTTGACCGCAGCGTTACAGTTGTCAAGCCACATTTAGCACATACCTTGACATGAAGACATTTGTTTGGTTGTCATACTAATAAGGAATAAGTGCAAACATGGATGTGCTCGCGAACGCATCTTCGATATCTAATCTTTCTAGTCTGAAGCTGCTGCATTCTTGTCATACCGAATAGGTCTGTGTGTGGGGGCCTCCTGTTCAGTAATGTGATCTCAGATCCCCACAGACTGCATGTGTGTAAGTGTGAGTTTGCATGTGTGAATGTGAGAAATGTCTGAGCGGACCAAACCAACAGACATTCCTTCCTATCTTGTGACAACTGGGATTGTCCGTTTTCCTGGTGATGCTGTCACTGATGGTGTGTAAGAATTTCTCATTCATTGTCTCCTTCACCAATAGCCAGTGGCTTTTATTGATTCACACTGATCTGGTCTACTGTTAAACTTACTTTGATCAACAATCATGTCCTTTTTCTCTCTTATTCTCTCACCTCTCCATTCAAATAGGCCATTATATTGATTATATATTGTACTATGCACACATGTACAGTCGTCTTAACCGACACTTCGCTGCAGAGAGCTTGACTGAAAAAGACGATACGATGTGTGACATGAAACAAGGGGTTATTATTACACATGGAGTGGTGGCAACGTTGCAGTAACAGCAGCATCTCTCACCTGGCAGATTCAACTCTCTCCACAACAGGAAAGCCCTGAGGAACTCGCGCGTCGTGAGCCAGAAAGACGACGTTCACCTCTGCATCATGTGTCTACGTGCCATCATGAACTATCAGGTACGGCGTCACCTTATTTGCACATCTGAGCACATACAGCATCATCCATAGCCTTGCATAATCTTTTTTGTCTCTTGTACATTTTCTGCAATTTATTTGTCATTTACATACATCAAGCACCTGACAAGGTTGTATTAGGGTGAACTACTCCTTTAAAAGTAACATATGAAAATCAGAACTTGCAGCAGCTTTCAGGCTGGGCGGTTAGTTAAATTTAATGAGTCAAACCCAGAAAATCAGTGTGATCCTTCAAGCGCATTGATAGATGGTGCTGTAACGAATATGATGTCCCCTCTCCACTTACCTGTCTGTCAGGAGAACTGGGAATTTGTTTTGAATGGGATTATTCTCAGCCTGGAAGCTGACTCCAGATGCTTGACTGTCATCCTGTCTTTAAGCCTAAAGGGCACGGGTCTTTACAGAGGCAGCAGGATGGATCACTGTCAATAGGAGCAGAGTGCAGCAGCATGACAAGTGATTGACAACTGTGTGTGTGTGTGTGTGTGTGTGTGTGTGTGTGTGTGTGTGTGTGTATTTTGAACTGTATATTGTCAGTCTGGCTTCAACCTGGTGATGAACCACCCTTGCTGTGTCAACGAGATCACACTCAGCCTCAACAACAGAAATTCTCGGTAAGGAGAGTGCCTGTACGTTGCATAAACCCAAACATTTTCACTGCTTAGCTTGTTGTGTACTGTGTTAACCTCAATGTATGTGAGGCCACTTCCTGCAGGCGAGCAATGCGCATGCCGAGTGTTCACTGTCATCTTGTGCTAAACCTGCTTTGTCGCACCTCAGGACCAAGGCGCTGGTGCTGGAGCTGCTGGCCGCTGTGTGTTTGGTGAGAGGAGGCCATGACATCATCCTGTCCGCCTTCGACAACTTCAAAGAGGTCAGACGGGCCTCCAAGATGACAGACGGCTACATTCTGTCATGCCCATTCAATTTTTTCAATTTTTTTTTTTTTTTTTTTTTTTGAAGGTGGAGTTTACCTCTAGGGCTTCAGGTCTGGCTGCAACAACAACTGTTTGAACTTCTTGGTGTAGATGTGATTGATCTTGCCACCATCTTGCCACCAAAACTCACTTCAGAAGTAGTGACATCACTTGTGAGAGACAAGATAAATGCAGTGCTTGTCATGCTTGATGAATTTATCTCAAAATAGTTATGTAATTCAAATCCGTCAAGATTTTCCCCCGAATATTAAGTTTCACTGAAAATACAAACTGTTTTTGATGTTTTGAAATAGTTTGATCTCAATTTTTCTCTAAATGGATGAGAGCCTGTTGTGCTGCACCTCTCCACACACAGATCCCATCATCCTCAAAATTCAATATTTCCACTTCATGCTTCTCTTGATTTTCTGGATGACCCACATTTGAAGTATTAGCAGAAATGACTCAACCCGTACTGTAGATCCTATTTCAAAGTGATCTTATGCTTCACACAAAGCAGTTAGATTATAACACCAGCATACCAGTCAGTCCTTAAACGTATTGAAACACAGGTTAGGTGGACCTAGCCCTCGTCAGCTGTCCTGCCCAGTTGTTCCACTTGCAGACTAAATAGAGTGAGGAGACATAAATATGTGAAACACTTGTTGAGTTGCCTGTGACCTCTCCTTGGCCTTTCTCTCTTCTTTGCCTGAGAAAGCAGCAACTGTTGCCAACAGATAGCCTCCGGTGGCTAGAAAACACAGACTGACAAAATGGACTACAGGACTGAAGTAGGGTAGCCTATTATTAGCAACAGTCAGGGATGTGAGAGTCCTACCCTGCAACAAGCCGAACAGGCGACAACTTTTTTTTCTTTAACTTTTTTCAGTTGGTCATAGTAGCTTGCTGATTCCGAATTTGACACTGCTGTAATCTACAAGCAGCCAAAGTAGCACTTTGAATGGAAAAGAGTGAGACTGAAGTCTGCCTATTGCTAAAATGGCAAGCAAAATTGACTAATTAACTTGCCTTTCAAGCCCAAATTGTGACTGATTGTCTCAATCAAGATCATTTTAACATTGGCGGCTCAGAACAGTTCTCCAAGTGTCTTTATCCCCTGCTACATTTGGTAGCTTTGGTAGAGTTATGAGCCCTGAACTTATAAAATATTATGTCAGCTACATATACTACATAATAAACCCACTATAAGATGTCATGCTTGATTAAAAAGTATGTATAATGATGAGGTTTATATTGCCTCATAAATGTGTGCGTGCAATGAATGTGCTTATATTACATTTAAGACATGGCCTTCATAGAAAGTGTAAACATATCATCTATGTAAAATAACAGTTTTAATGGATTGATTATTATTAATCATTAGTCTAACTATTAGTCCAACATACAACTTCATGTAGTTTTGTAGTAGATATTAACACCGGTTAAAGGTCCATGTAGATTTATAAGGGTGGATTACACGGTGTTCAGCTCTGAATGTTGTTTTAACTTATTTTCCTAAATCAGAACAATCTAAATCTTTCACAAAGAGAAGCTTCACTGCCAGGAAGATTTATTCATGAGACTAGTTTACATCCCTTTACACAGAAAACAGATGACCCAGAAAAAAAAAGAAATTAAAAAAAAATCCCATTTGCTGCAGTCAGAAAATGTCATTATTTATGTAATGATTACAACACATTAGATAATACTATATATTTATTGCACTGACTTAATTACCATATTAATTCCAGTGACAAATTCAGAACCTGTCAATTTGTAAGGGCCAAATCCTCTGGCAACATCAGCCTTTCCCTGGCTGATTGGTGCAGAATCAGTTACCATGTTGGCAACTCGAGCAGCACAGTGAACGGCGCTTGTTTTGGTACAGCGGCAGCACCAGCGTGTGTGGGTGAGAGACAGAGGGAGAGATGGAGAGAGATAAAAAGAGATAGAGCGCACATGGTAGAGGAGTAAAGTAGAGGCAGACGGGCGCGGTGCCAGGGGCTGGCTCATGTGTCCCCGTGTAGCAGAACATGGGCATTGTTTTGGGTGGTGCAGGCTGTCAGGTTGGCAGGCTGCATTATTTAGTGGACATGAGTGGGCAAAGGGGGGAGGCCGAGTATAAGACACCAGAAAACACGGACACACTGCTGCTGAGGGATGAGACCAGGAATGTGTGTTAACAAAATTAATATTTTAGTCACATTTTTCTCTTTTG
Source organism: Holocentrus rufus (assembly GCA_900302615.1). Classification (NCBI taxonomy): domain Eukaryota; kingdom Metazoa; phylum Chordata; class Actinopteri; order Holocentriformes; family Holocentridae; genus Holocentrus; species Holocentrus rufus. The sequence goes on along the minus strand of OMLF01013847.1, from coordinate 13,347 downwards.
CCAAACACACATGCAGGCAACCAGACACACACACACAGTCTAAGGCAATAACACTGAAGTGTTGTTTATGTAATGGTTTGCCTGTGGAATGAGGAGCACACGAGGCATTGTGCAACACAGCAATTATCTTACACAATGCACAATATAGCACTAGCTTGCAGTGCCATTATTTCAGGTGCTTGTGCCTGAGATATGTATTGAACCCGAAGCCAAATTTACAACCACAGCTTTCCCAGCTGCACAAAGATTCATTGTGATCTCTGTCGATACACCACATTTTAATTAGATTGCATGCATGCTGAGGTATAGATAACTGACATGCTGCATGTCTTGTATGCACAAGCATACAAACACAACCCAATTACTTTGTGCTACTTAGCCAAATTGACATTATCAGCTGCAAATAGGATAGCAGTACCCTCCAAAGTTGTGCACACAATTTACTGATATCTCCCTGGTAAAAGGAGAGAAGAAAATAGAACAGAGAGAGAAAGAGAGAGAGAGAGAGAGAGAGAGAGAGAGAGAGAGAGAGAGTAGGAGTAGAGAAAACAAGAGAGGGAAGAAGGAGAGATGCATAGATAATGTTTGAGAATATATTTCTGTGTACAGTGTGTGTCAGCTTTAGTGTGTGCACACTGCCCCCATGTGTGTATATATAGTGCAGGCCTAATGGAGTCCCTGTGAACCTGATGCTCCAAAAGAAAAGGCAGAATCATCAGAATATTAGTTCCACTTTGCTGGGTGCCTCTGATCTGCTTTTAATTTAACCATCCCCCCCCTCACCCCATTATTCTCTTCCAGGTGTGTGGAGAGAAAAGTCGATTTGAGAAGCTCATGGAGTATTTCGGCAACGAAGACAGCAACATTGACTTCATGGTAAAACCTAGTAGCAAACCACTGCCAGTACTTTACATATACACATTACCAGTCCAGGCACATGCACAGACAGGGTCCAAAGGCCAAAGGATACTTTAGCCAGCAGGCTCTCCTACAACATCTGCCTTTATATTAGCATGAAGATTTTTGTTTAACATCTTCTTCACCCTGAACCAACGTCCATGAATAAAATAAGGGGACATAAACCCCTCACTTAAGGGTGTTCTTCCATTGCTTGAGCCCCTGGTCCTCAAAATGTCTGTGCATGATGGCCATTAGTGATGTGAAAGTCTCCCTATAGACCAATTTAAAATTCATTACCTATATATAATGGCAGTCTATATTGTATATTACAGGGATTATTATCTCCCTGGTGACCTTACTTTGAGTTAGACTAATGGGCAAATATGACCTTTTTGTAGACGAGGTGTCCTTTCTCCAAGTGCTGACAGTCAATGCCTCATCCTAATGGCAGCTACTGTCCTATCTCATGTAAAATTGAGTTAAATCATTACACTTTCTACCCACCAGGTGGCCTGTATGCAGTTCATCAACATTGTGGTCCACTCAGTGGAAAACATGAACTTCAGAGTCCACCTCCAGTATGAATTCACTCGCCATGGTTTGGATGATTACCTTGAGGCAAGTTCTCAGCCCCCCAAAATCTGACTTTGAGATGAACATTTTGTATATCATGCAGCTTATGCACAACATACACTTCAAGGAGAGCGAGCGGGATGCTATTGTTGGCTCTGAATATTACAGACTTTTCCTATCTTTTTGCTGTAGCTGTGAAAAAAAGGTTCAAGGTAAAGTTGAAAATGATGGTATCTTAGAAGCTCCTACATCCAAAGAGTTTTGGAGTTGTAGAGCTCTGTATCTTATCATTAATCAAAAATAATTCTCAAAATATTCACTTCTCCAAGGCAGCCACAAACTGTGAAAATGGCACGTCTTCCCTCAGGTGTGGTTCTGTGCTTCTGAATCTGTGACTATGTTAGTTATTTTATCTGTGATATCCCTTACTGTGCAGAGGTTAAAGTTCACTGAGAGTGACCGACTGCTGGTGCAGATCCAGGCCTACCTGGACAATGTGTTTGATGTCGGGGCACTGCTGGAGGACGCAGAGACCAAAAATGCTCTACTGGAACACATGGAGGAACTACAGGAACACAATGCGCAGGTGAATTTAACCACACACACACACACACAGTACCATGACATGCACACAACTAAATATGTAGCAAGCACTAACACCGGAAGACCATGACGACAATCACAATATACACATGAATTTTGTATATGTGTGTGTGTGTGTGTGCGTGTGTCAGCTTAACACCAGGATTGAGGAGAGTGAGAGGGAGGCCATTGAGAAAGTCTCAGATTTGGAGAAGAAGCTCATTCAGACCACCAAAGAAGTGGAGCTCCTAAAGGTACAGTCCAACATTTTCCTTTCAGTCTTCCTGTGTACTTTTCAAAATATGTACATACTGGTTCTATGATATGATCTAATATATTCTAATTGAGCATAAAATGATATGATATGATAGATGATATGATATTAAATGTGTTGCAGTCAAGCTTCACAACAATCTTGCCCATATTCAGAGTACATAAGGTTTCTGAAATGTGTGTCTATCACAGGAGAGTCTACGTGAATCTTGTTCCCAAGTGGCCATGCTACAGCAACGGGAACGAGAGAAAGAGATAGAGCGTGAGAGGGAAAGAGAGAGAGAGAGGGACAGGGATCTATCGGCCCAGGCCCTGAAGGAGCTGGAGGTCAAAGTTCAGGCTCTGGTGGACCAGGGACAGGTCCGAATGGAGCGCTCTTCCTCTGGACACCTGGACATTCAGGTGGTCCCTGTCGTCCAACACATACAACAGACAGGTCAGCTTATGGGAATGTCTTTTTATTTCACAGTTATTACTGAAGGACTCTATTTTTATCAGTCGTGAAATGTTGTTGCTC
>OMLF01013847.1:0-10475 GCA_900302615.1 Holocentrus rufus | reverse complement strand
GTTGGATGGCCCTGACGCTCCTCCAGCCTCTACAGAGTCCTTGCCTCCCCCTCCAGCAGCTCCCTTACAGTCAACAGCTCCTCCTCCACCACCACCACCTCCTCCTCCACCACCTCCACCTCCGCCAAGCTCAATGGCACCACCTCCTCCTCCACCACCACCCATGGCACCTGGCGGGCCCCCTGTGCCGCCCCCGCCGCCCCCTGGAGGCGGCGTGCCCCTGGTCACTGGGGGAGCATCTGACGGGCGCTCAGGTGAGCTCGACGTCACAGCGCAAGATTTTTAGAGAAAGTAGAGCAGGAATTCTTTGTTGCGAGTGCAGCACATTGAAGTGGTTTAATTTCAGAAGCACTTTGGTTATTCTTGTGCGACCTAATTTCTGAAAGTGTCACATTATTCTGGGTAACAACTTAAAGGAAAAATCCACCCTAAAACACTTTAAGACTGTTTAAAAGCAGCTATTGGTGCACTGCCTTGCATTCCCGGGCCTATTTTGTTATTTGGTGGTCTATCTTTTTTGCCTGCAGATAAAAGACCCAACATAGACATTGATAGCAAAAACTCAAAGCTGAATGTTAGGTTGTTGTGTTGTGTTGTTGAGCGTCTTGTTAGATTCACCACGTTGCACCAATGTAGCAGAAACCAATCAAGTCTGTTCTCTGGAGACTGTCAAAAACCAGTCTGTCATAACAACAAAACAACTCATGGAATGCATTTAACTTCACGGATTGATGCAACAGTGAATCCAAGGGCGTATCTTTCCTTCAAACCTCTTAGATAGTGGTTCTAACATGACTATTTTTACTCAATACCAAAGAGCAACATAAAAACTAAAGCGCAAAGCTTTGGTTCTCAACTTGTAACAAGCATGTATCAAAAATGTTCTGTGAATTATTTTCTGTTTTCCTTCCAGGCCGCAGTAAAAAGAAGCCTATTCAGACCAAGTACCGCATGCCTTTGTTCAACTGGCAGGCCCTCAAATCCAACCAGGTGGCAGGAACTATCTTCAACGAGCTGGATGATGAGCACGTGTTAGCGGTTAGACCACATAGTCTCCTATAGGTGTCTCTCTTCTTTGTGAGCTCTCTCTCTTTTAGCCTCTGCCTCTAGATGTCTCTCTCCACTATGTAAGCTTTAGTCACTAAGGTACCTGCTATACATGTCTCTGTTCTTGCAGACTTTTTATTTCTAAAGTTCTTTTTTAAAAATAATTGACATCTTTGTTTTTAAATTCTCAACATCTTTTCTTGTTGGTTCTCATACAGTTAGTCTCAGTATTTGTCACTGTAACTGGTAACGCCAAAAAAAAGCAACATCTCCTGTCCTTAAATGTCCTTTTCATTGTCATAGCTGCATATTTCCCAGTATTGCACCTCACTGAACGTCTCTTTCTAGGTGCTAAACATGGATGTCTTCGAGGAGCAGTTCAAAACCAAGGCCCAGACAGCCACTGTAAACCTGAATACCCTCAAGATGAAGGTGGCCCACAAAACCCCCAGTAAAGTAACCCTAATGGAGCCCAATAGGGCCAAAAACCTGGCCATCACTTTACGCAAGGGAGGAATGGCTGCATCTGATATTTGCTCAGCCATAGAGACGTATGTACTTGACATGTCGCCCGTGTTTTGCTTTGTTTTGTATGGTTTTTGTGCAATATCTCAATAGTGTGAGTGCAGGGAAGCTGCTGGTAAATGGTCTTGCTGCAGTTTTACATGCTCTACCTGCAAGCATAATTTAGTGCGGTGGGCCATGTTATTACTTCAAATGAGTGTTTAAGTGAGCCCAATCAATTATTCTCCTCTGTGCATTATTATTGCACACATTATTAAGTGTATAACACACAAAAAATGCATTAATTTATATCTTTATCCTTGGCATAGGTATAACCAGGGAGCTCTGAGTCTGGACTTCCTGGAACTCTTGGAGCGTTTCATCCCCACAGAGTATGACCTGAAGCTCATCCACAACTACGAGTGTGAGGGCAGGCCCCTGGACGAGCTCAGCGAGGAGGACCGCTTCATGGTGCGCTTCAGCAAGATCCCACGGCTGGCCCAACGCATCAGCACTCTCACCTTCATGGGCAATTTCGCCGAGAGTGTCCAGCTAATACAGCCTGTGAGTTCATAGGGGGATTTATAGTGGGATTATATAACAAAACAGAAAAAAACTGGTTTGTGTGTGGGTGAAATTGAACTTTAACTGAATTTTGTTTGAACAACAGACTCTCTTTTGGTGATGATCTAAGCTACTCCAATTATAGACTTATAAAAGAATCACGGCATAATGTAATCTAGGCATGTCAGGCTATTGTAATCTGTCTGTCCTGTACAACTTGGATTTTGATACCGTATATTCGGCTGAGAAAATAACTGTCATCTCAACAATGTCCCTGACAGCAACTCAATGCCATCATTGCTGCATCAATGTCACTCAAATCTTCCAGCAAGCTGAAGAAGATCCTCGAGGTAAGTGAGGTTTATTTTCCTGCATTGTATGGTTTAACATTCACAACGACTGTAATTTACATATCGAAATTGTAGCATTATCACAATGTGTGCCCTGGTGTGAGGTGTCTCTTTTCCAACATAATGATGTCTTGGACCAAACATGATATCTTTGTACTGTGTGAGTTATGGAAACAAATTACTGCCAGGAGAGATGGTATTTGAATTGGATGCATTTAAATTTCAATCAATCAATCAATCAATCAATCAGTCAATCACTCCCTCAGATTTGGTTTACTATATTCAGATTAAGCTTTATGTAACATATTGGGGAGTTTAAGATGTGGAGATGAGAAAAGACTTAATCCAATATCAGAGAGCATACTGGTATGTCAGGAAATTAAATGTTTTTTTTCCCAAGATGAACATGTCAAAGACATATATGCTTGCACATGCACTTCAAATACAATCTGTAATAGAATATAATTCCATGGTGTGATATTAAACTTTTTGTCATTTTAGTACAAAATAAATAGTTATGTAATTGACAGTAAAGACTTCCTCACTCTAATTCTCATGTTATGCAGATCATTTTAGCATTTGGAAACTACATGAACAGCAGCAAGCGAGGGGCAGCCTATGGTTTCCGCCTGCAGAGTTTAGACTTGGTGAGTAAAACTATTAAACCCTTAAACGGATTTAAACCCTCCATCAGTTTTAATAAGACAACAACGACTGATGGCTTTTTGACTGCAACACACAGCAACTTAGAATTAATCATTTCTAAAGATAATCCACGGAAGTTCTACTAATATCTTGCATGCAACCTACAATATTCAATCTCATCTATGACTGTGATTTGTTAATGATTGTTCTCTATCCCAAGCTGTTGGACACCAAATCTACGGACCGCAAACAGACCTTGCTGCACTTCATTGTCAACATCATTCAGGAGAAATACCCAGAGCTGCACTCCTTCCACACAGAACTGCACTTCATGGACAAGGCTGCTCTGGGTAGGCAAACAGCCCTGAAGTGTCGTGCTTGAGCAGAAATTCAGTTGCATAGCAGCAGAAGTTTGAAGTAGGAAGGCAGTTAGGCCAGTACGGGAGATGATACTGAAATGAATCAAAGCAAAACAAAGTAAACTTACACAAAAAGCGTTTGTTAAGCTCCCAACTTCAACACCAATTCATGAAACAACAATAAGTGAATGAATAAATGTGGCTTGTTTTCATATATGCCCACAATTTGGCCAGGCAGGAAATACTAATATTAGCTGGGATTCTGACCCTTGTCAACACAGTTTCCATGATTATTTTAGAATATTCTGTTTATCCATGTCTAGAGATACCGTAATCATAAACAGGATATTAAGATGTGTTAAGAACAGATTATCCTGAATGAGACCTTAACTGGGATATGAGCTTATATCCTGAATACAGTGTGCGTGCAAATACTCTGTTTACAAGTTGAATCAAGGTAATATTACTCACAACATGTCCTGTCATAAAGCTGGCTGCCGCACTGCAGGGTGCAAGTCATATTTCTAAAACTTTGTTGAATCAGGGAGTGTCTCTGGTTCTCCCCTGTTTGATCTTTTCTCCCCTGTCTTTTGATCATTTGTTCCTTCCTGGAGAGGATTTTTAATAAACTTTTCATTCCCTGCGGATATATTTTTTTTGGATCAAAGTCGTAGTTCAGACAAAAGCTATAGGTGACTACTTGTGAAAAAAAAAAAAGTACCATGACACACATTGTAAGATCAGTAATGTCAAGGCACTGTAAATTGGTCTGTTGTTTACATTCATATTTAAGGGGATGTTAATAGAGGCGCTGTGCTTTCAGGAGATATATGACATGCACATTCTTCTTGGTATGTATTCATTTTACTGCCGTGGACACATTTCAAGATACACTCATGGTAATTCACCACTCGGATGTGATGTTAGATCTTATGACACTGTATCTCCTGTCGGTTCCCACATTGTGTCACCTAATTTAGTATAAAAATAACCTTAAGTTTGGACTCGTGGGTAACTTAAGAGCTACCTCAGCATTTTGTAAATGTCAGTGAACTCATGTTCGTTATTTTGTCTCCTCCGTCTACAGTTTCTCTTGACAGCATTCTGCAGGATGTGCGAGCTCTGGAGAGGGGCATGGAGGTGACCAGGAAGGAGTTCACCATAGAAGAAGACAACCCTGTGCTGCAGAAGTTTATCACCAGCAACAATGAGCTACTGGAGTCTGTGGTGGCTGATGGCAAGACTGCCCAGGTCATTTGCCTTCAATTCTATGAGAAAATTTTACTAAATCCATATAAATTGCTCTGTCCAGTACACTAGAGCATTTTGGACACACTACAGCCAAGAATCTTTTTCCATCCAAGTTTTTTATTACTTAGAAAAATAGAGACATTAACCATTGCGACTTATTTATTCACCCTGATTCTGTGAAAATAAAGTGAAAGTGAAGGCAGTTCTCTTAACCTGTCTTGCAGGATGCCTATGACTCAGCGGTGGAGTATTTTGGAGAGAACCCTAAAACAACTCCACCCTCCATGTTCTTCCCCACCTTTGTTCGGTTCATCAAAGCATACAAGGTCAGATAACATCGATCGCACTGATTCCTCAGTGGACTGACTGTGTCGGCGGTTGATTCACTGATTAAAACAAAGAATGCACAGGCAGTGCATGAACGAAAGCTCCTCTCCACAACAAGACAGTACAGCCTGTCACTATAGAGCTGCACAACTGATTTCACAGTTACCTTTTGATCTTCACATGTACATGGAATCTCATGCGATGTCATCATGTTATTCAGTGCCTGACATCAAAATGTGTGTCCCTCTCTGTGACAGGAAGCCAAGCAGATGAATGAGCAGAGGAAAAAGCAAGATGTCCTCAACAGTGAAGCCCCATCAACTCCACCCAAACCAGAAGTAATGCCAAATAAGGTAGATCTTTCCAAAGAGCTTCTGTTTCCACTGCCTACTGCCGGAGAATGACAGTTTATTACTTGCATAGGCAGATTTTTAGTTTCCTGTGAAATATAATATGGAGTAGAAATAGTGTAAAAATGCCAAATATTACAATAACTGGTCATTTAGAAACAGCAGAGCTGTATCCAGATCATGTAAACTTTGCTCACAAAGCAAATACCAAACAGGGGTGTCCCCTCCAACCTATATGTTTATGCATCTATATTTATTTATGACTAATTTGTTTGGTCTTTGATGTTCAGGTTCCTGTGGCGTCCAAGCTGCCCCAGATGGATCTGATAGCAGAGCTGAAGAGGCGACAGGTGACTCCCTTGGTGAGGGAGGGCAAGGACGGGGCCATCGAGGACATCATCACAGGTAGGATACACTTGGGCAGGGGAGAAGATGAATTGTATATCATATATCTGTATTAATCATGTTGTGATTGTATCAAAATCATAGTGTCATGAATGAAAGTGATTAATCTTGTGGATTCAATATATCTCAAACACACACCTCCGTTGCTTTTCATTCCTCCTCTTTAATTGGTTCATATACCGGTATGTTTTGGGGCCTCAAAGGGACAGTTCACCCAAAATAAAATAAATAATTAAATGAAAATACCACTTACACTGAGTGCAGTCTCTCCATCCAGATAGTGAGTTGACGAGGTTTCGAGTTTTCCGCAATCTTTGCTGTCTTCTCAGCACACCAGGAGAGTGGGACTAGATGGGTACATGCTTGTGGAGCTCAAACCATGAAAAATTTACTTGTGAAAAACTCAACTGCAGCAGCTCCTTCCAAACACAATGACACGGATACCCGACATAATCCACAGGCCTCGGGGGGAAGACTTTAGCTGGGAACTATTTCCTGTCGACAAACACCATAAATAGCATCCCATAGATAAATACAATCTAGATTGCATTAGGGGTTAGCAGGGAATTATTTTTTGTATTTTGGGTGATCTGTCCATTTAAGAGGAAAATAAAGGGCACTGTATGTACCAGTGACTACACTGACACTCAGAGTGCCCTTGGATACTGTTTCATAGCTACAATACCCTGTTGTGCTTCATGTGAAGAATGTGGAAAACAAAATTTGTGCTTGAAAAGTTGATTGATCGCTTTCTAGGTGGGCACTTAATGAATGGCCTTCACCTACATCATTCAATACATCAGTCTCTTCATCAGCCTCGACCCTTTGACTCTTTCTTTTTCAAACCATAATAAGACTCATACGTCTGCGATATTTCACAATCTTTCCTCTTTCGCTGTGTTCAACTCCTTTTTCTCAATTCGATAATCCTCATTCATCTGTTTATTATCTCTTTTGAGGCATATCTCACTTCTATTTGTCCTTGCTTCATTCTTACTTGTTTGTCTGACCCTCCTCCCTTACTCTCTGCCTCTCTCTCTCTCTCGCCTTTCTCTTTCTGTGTCTTCAGCTCTTAAGTCTGTGCCCTTCACGGCTCGTTCTGGCAAGCGCTCCTCTCGTCTCCTCTGCGACTCTGTCTTCAGTGACGACAGTCCTTCCTAGATCCCTTGGTACTGTGTGGGTCTCTGTTTCTCTCTCACTCTCTTGCTCACTCTGCGACTGCTGACTGTGGTGTTATTTTTGTTAAAGAGTTGTTTCTAAGCTGGAACGGTGGTTGCCTGACAGTACCTCTGTGCTTTCTGCACACACATTATGTGTAAATCTGTACATCTTTAACTCCTATTGGCGAGCTCATATCAGCACTGCTCAAATGCGTGTACTTATAAAACTCTCTGGCAGCGTTAGCGTGACATTTTGAGGTGAGACAATCATGTTAGTGTTCTCATTCATAAACATGATATACCGGGTCAGTTTAACATTTACATTTTTGCAGCAGCACCGCCCACTTTAGATCATTTGCATGCTCTGCATGAATTTCATTAAAGCACAAAAAATACCACTTGCTCTAATCACAGTATATTTTGAAATAAATGTTATGTGCAAATAAATAAGTAAATAAATAAATAAATTGATTGTGCTACAGGGCTTCACCATGTTGCTTAGAAATGGGAAAATTGTGAATAAATTTGGCATATTCCTTGAATTTGCACTTAATTTCGTGCACAGTGAATGTGCACACAGATCTGGATAATCAGGGCAACTGTTAAATTGGTAGTGCATTAATTAATGCTGATTTTTATTTGCTGTCATTTGGGTTATTACTGAAAATAACGCAGCGGTATATGGCTCCAGCTCAGCAATCACAGCCCTGGTATTTAACACACTACAATGCTATTATTGAAGGGTTTTATGAATCAAGACTTGTGAGTTACAATGTGACTGCATAAAATGCTCAATTGACAAAATTCCTTTCACTTCATTTTAGGAGCTATATATTAATGTCTAGGTAAATTAATATTAATTAAGTAAATTAATATGTAGGTCCTTTCCCAGAGAGTGGCTTGACAGCAGTGTCCTTTGTCCTTTTGTCCCTTGTCCTCCACCGTAGACTTGAGGAACCAGCCTTACAGACGGGCAGATGGTGGCAGACGCAGCGCCAAGTGGAAACCAGGACAACAGCTCCATGTGTCCTCAGACATCTCCCTCTAAAACACTACAGACTGGACTAAATGATTTGTTTACACAAGCACAAGAGGTTTTCAACACTTTGTGGCACAGATCTTATTTTCTCACTCCTGAGACAGATATTGCCCTGTTTGGACAGCAAGCCGAGTTCAGGTTTGCTTAACCAAGGGTTAAGAGTCACACGTTCTGTTACTTTGTAAATGCAGCCTAACGCACGCACACACACACACACACACACACACACACACACACACACACACACACACACACAAATGACCATGATTTACCTCCCTATAGCTTTTGCACACTACACTGTGAGGTTTCTTTAAATAAGCTTGTGCATTTGTGGTTTAAACCCACAGCAACCACTTTTACAGCATAAACACCATTTCTATAAACAGCAAATATTTCTGAATGGAGCTTCAGGAGTGTATACTTTGCCATTGGTTGAATTTGTATTGTATGTAAGTGATTTCAATGAGAAAATGTTAAAGGTAGTGGTTATTGGCTTTACTTGAGGCTAATGACACTGGATGTGCTATAAGCTAGTTAAGATAATTATTTGGATTGACCCACTCGTCTGATGAATAACAATAAGAGTGAAAACAAATGATCTACAAGGGTAGTTCATTCATACTACTTAGAAAGCAATGAGAGGACTGATGATTTTGGCTTCAGTTAAAAGTGCAACTTGAAAGGCGTTCAAAAACGTATAATAGGCCACTCATAAATCATTTTGATAGTTTTCTTAAAAAAACTGTCCAAAACATGTTTTATTTATTGGTTATATTTTAAATGGAATATCCAATGCTATTGTACATCTGTCTCTCCTGTTGTAAGTTTCAGAAAATTAGAAATGCTTAAGATTTGTAATATATTTAAATTATTTTAATATTGAAGTGTATGAATTAATAAATATTTCTTTGCTTCTGTTTTTGGCATTGGAACAAATAAAAATTTTATACTGTTTTTGCTTTAGTGTATTTTGTAAATTTGGGAAGGGAGATCTAAAATCTGAATATAGTTTATCATGGGTTTCAGCAGTAAAACTATGCTGAGGGCTAACACACACACACACACACACACACACACACACACACACACACTTTGTAATTAGAATATTCTAGCCTGCTGGTACTAACACCAGGGAATTTTCAATAAAGCACTTCTTTGGCTTTAATTGCAGCCTGCATGTCTGTTTTGTTTCTCTTATAAAAATGCACTTGGTAAAAGAAATTTATCAAAAATGCACAGAACACAAGACTAGACTGTTGGTGTGTGACTTGCAATGCACTTCTGTTATATTCTGCTGTTGATGCTATAAGTATCTAATTGCTTTATCAGCTTATCACATAGAGTTGTATGGTTGATTTGCATAATGCTGACGACTTTGGTGGCCAGTGCTACAGTATCATAAAGCACCAAAACAGGTAATATTTGCTTTTAAACAGATATGGCAAAGCACAAATATTGTTACACAAAACCAGTAATAACAAATGCAGATATTTCAGCAGTGGAGTGATACAGTATCACTTTCACTTTTGTGCCATCATCAGGCTTAGCTAATTAAAACTGAGTGTAATGGATGCCCAGAAGCAGAGGCAAAGAGCAAAGCCTCTAGTGCAATCACAAGAGAGCCAGCATGCAAAAAAGAAAAACAAACAAACAAACAAAAAAACAAAATTAAATAACCATTCAAAAGTGGCCAGCTGGGAACATGCCAAATTTTGATATCTGAGAGCCACTTCTTGTAAAACACATTGTACAGTATATCGGGTTTAAGTCCTAGAAAAGCCTTTTTTTTCGGACAATTTGGCTCTTTCTGGGAGTTGCAAGGGTAGAGGATGAGGCAAGGGAACAGCTTTTGCTTTGTTGGAGATTGTAATTCATCAAAAGAAACTTTATTGAAAAAAGAAAGCTTTGTGAGAGTATCCCCTGAGAATTTATTTGGCTGATTATGGAATTTTCCCCCAGCCTCTCTTTCCTCAGAGGTTCAGTGGTATAACGGTCAGCACTGTGGACTCTGAATCCAGCAGTCTATAAGTTGGACTCTTGGGGCCCTATTTTCGTGCGCCTTGGCGCACCGCGCAAAGTGCGGTTAAATGCCCAGTGCCCAGTGCGCAGGAGGGGTGACAGCCCGCATTTTGGTGACAAGATGCGCCTGGCGCATCTGTGAACGGGGAGGGATTGAGATGAATTGGGTGTGTTAGAGGCTGGAACTGACTTAACCAATCAGATATGTTCTTATCCTTCCCTTTGAGGAGAATGCGCACCGCTTAACAGCGTCGTGTGATTGATCGCGACAGCAAGGAGAGAGAGAGAGAGAGAGAGAGAGAGAGAGAGAGAGAGAGAGAGTCTCCACTTTTATTTTCGTGGCAACCTTGCCTCACTTCTGGTACAAAACTGGATAACTCCGGTGTGCTTGACACAGCTGTGTGTGTGAGGTCACTTTGCGTTCATATACGACTCCGCCCACTCCGACCGGATAC
>OMLF01013842.1:0-11175 GCA_900302615.1 Holocentrus rufus | reverse complement strand
ATCTTCATCTCTGAGCCTGTGGAGCAACTGATGCCCAGGACACATCAACGCATTTCACAGTTTGCCTGCATAGAACACAAATACTATCAGCTTCAAAAAAAAACAAAAAAAAAACAATGATCTTCCCTGGAGCATATGGGCAGGGGTTTGCTCCTGTGGGCTCGCTGAATTGGTCTGTGAATCGATCACGGAAAAGTATTTCAAAGGGTTTAAGAAACTATGAGGTCTTTCCCTTTCCCAGACTTTAACAAAACAGACTCCGACATAGACAGCCCTGCAGACACATGTGGCTGTGTGGTCCCCAAAGGCTTAGAGATGCCTCTACTCTTTTCACCACCACTCATACGAGCTTGGTGAAAACAGCAGTATATCAGTCTGGTCCGTGTGCACCCAGCATAAGGCAAAGAAAGGAAAGAGAAGAAAAAGAGAGAGGAGAAAAGGACACCGGGGAAGAAAGGAAAGGACAGAGGCTAAATAAAAAAGGTTTGGAATCCAGCCCAGCTCCAGAAAGTGGGATTCAGAAGAACAGTGCCATATGTGCATTGGTCACATTGACCAAGCCTGAACCTGCATGCAGCAGCTTGGTTGAGACATGTGTTTTGGCTATCAGAGCCATTAAAATCCCATTACATAGTGCAACAACAGAGATCGTAAGTCTTCCCTGTGACTCAGGGAATCATTTATCTTGTAAATTTACCATGAATGATGTATTTAGATGCAGATGCACTTTGGTTGACTTTTAATGCTTTTGCAACAATTTATCAGTTTCATAATTTGAGATATAAAGTGCACGACGTAACTTTGAGATTAAAATGAGAGCAGCTAATTGGCAGGGAGCGGGGGAAAATTACATTCACAGAGACACGGCTCTCCAGACCGCGAAAGCCGGGCCTCATAGAAAAACAGAGAGAGGTCATCGGTGACTTGTTTCTCATGTAGATTCTTATTGTCAGTTGTTCCTTCATTACAAATGGTGTTGCATTCTTTACAGTGAAGGCTAATGGTGTCCTGACCTGAAGGGAAGGAATGCCAGCTCTCACCACAGCTGCTCACTGAGGCCAAGGGCCAGAGCGGGCCCGAGGGTCAAAGGTCGCCCATGATGTGACTTGATCCTACACAATCAATGGGCAGAGGGTCCTGGCCTTTGGGAGCCATGCTCTTAATGGGTTATCACAACTGGACAAATGGTAAAAAGAAAACAATCAGAGAGAAGTAAACAGACAGATCTAAATAGCTGAACAATGACAAACATGAAGATAAGGAAGATTAAAACGGAGAGATTATTCCATAAGTGGGAAATGTCAATAATTGAAAAAGCAAGGCAATCGCATTATGTTTTCCATGCAAAATCCTCTACAAAAGTCCAAGCTCTTTTAGCATAGCTACAGTATGCATGACCATGCTTATGAATTTTAACAGGGGTATAAGACTAAAAACATTAACAGTTGAATGGGTAGTTGACAGGCACGCACATTATGACATTCTCCATACAGGAATCACAGACACTGCATTTACAGTGCTCATTAATTAGCATTATTGCACATAAAATACTGCATTTTCAATTCCTCGCTAATTAGCATTATAACATGTTTTCCATTGGCAGGCATTATTCAAGCGGAGCAAGCCACTCCACTGATGACAAACACACACCCAGCCAACTAAACAGATAATGAGCAATTTTTGGTAAGTGTCTGGGATTGTTAGGTCATTAGGACTCGGGGTTGTGCGCGTGAATAACTTTAATTGCAACCCCTGGACACAAGCAAAAGCTCTGTAAATAACCCAGACACTTTGTTAATGCGCTCATCATTATCCCATTCCATCATCTCGGATGGAAATAGCACTTTGGGTTCACTTTCACCCCAAGAAGCTGCCTGTTCTGGCCGAAATAACGGTTTATCAGAATGAGCTAACTACTGAAATATTTTTTACTGGTTAAAACTGAAGTTCCAGTGGACCCATAAATTGGGGGTTCCAAAATGTCGAGATGCAGGGGTGTAAATGCCCATAAATGTGGAGTCACCTCAGCAATGAGCAACAGAAAAAGCAACAGCAACACAGGGAGAGCCTCTGCATTGGTCCATTTCACACTTCATAAAGCAACGACATATTTATTCCATGCATTCATACTCATATGCCCCCTCAACCAGGTAACGTGTATACGACATGAAATGATTCATTTGCCAAGTCATTTTCCCCACTTAGTTCTGGGCTTTAAGTGCTAGTTTCGCCCTCTGGTTGAATGCTGCATTGTGCAGCGACGTTTTTACCTGATGTTTTTATCTCACTATAGGGACTGAGCAGGGAATTACCTCTCGCCCATAACTGCATTCCTTGAAAAATCCAAATACACACTGCTGCAAAAGAGGCTGTAAAATCCATGCTGCAATGGTGAATACCCCACGTCTCTGGCAGTGCAATCCACCAAACCCTGTGATAAAACAGAAGCATGCAAACAGCTTCCTTTTTAACCCCCCCCCACCTCCTTCCAATCATTTACCCGCATTTTTTATGTGATGAATATATGCAAACTCATTCAGGAATCTAATTTGTTCCTTTGAGAGACATGCAGAGTCGAGGTCAAAGAGGTAAGCCTCAGGTAAATGCAAGGCGGTGGGAGTATACAGGCCTGCCTCTTATTCCTGTCTGATTTAAGAGGATCCATAGGGGGCCTGTGGTAAGCACAGCAGGAGCATGGACCTTCAGGAGTAGGAGAATGAGGGGCTGGTGTTCCACTTAGGCCACATATAATGACCAACAAACCCCCCCTCCTCGTCTTCAGTCCCCACCTCCCACCCCACTGTTCCCGCTCCAATTCTATAGGTTTGACCACTAAGACCCTCATTCAACCTGCGTATATGAGAAACCTTTCTTCTCTCTCCTCTCTCTCTCCCCTTCTCCAGTTCGGCACTCCCTCGCTCCGGCGAGAGGCAGGTCCTTTTCAGACGGCTGGCCAGGCTCCCGCTGTTTTATGGGAAGCATTGTGATCCCACGAGCTCTCTCAGGGGGGATCAGCACTTACGAGGGCCGATGGAGCTGCTGATTTGATCTTCTCCTCTTTCACAGCCTTTCTCAAGTTTTCATCAAAACTTCTTGGCCCCGGCTCTCCATGGGAAGCCGGAGCGCAAATGCGATTCTCTGTCTCGGTGAAACAGACATCATCCGTGACAGCGGAGACACTGATGAGGACAGGGATACAAGCGAGAATAGGGCTTGAACTTCACATCAACCCAGCCACATGAAAGGAGGGAACTCTAAATATTCAGCGACGCTTCAAACACTTCCTCCAATATTTAACAGCCATTCCTTCCCAACAGATAGTCATCCTCATTTCAGTGAGTCATAAATCATAAGCATGCCCTTGCCAGAGTTCAAATCATATTTTAAAGGGGCATTAAATTATCTATGACTTTTATCAGCCTCTATTGGTGACTAAGGAATTGTAACAACATTGGCACATACTGGTATACTTTACAGTGGCCGGTAATTAGCACAAATAAAGTGACTTTTTTTTTTTTTTTACTTTCACAAAAAAAAAGATACGGCAGAGGTCAAAATACTTCAAAAAATGATTATGCATTCACTTTCTTGGCTTAAAAATGAAATGTGTAGCGATGCTGGCCGCTCACTTGCGGTTGAAAAAGCATGTAGACATAGGGGGTGAAAGGAAGGGAACAGCATGGGCCAGAAAGTGAATTTTAAAGGCAGAAATATGGTGAAGTAATTGCTGAGTCCTCGCTATCAAACCCCCACAGTCATTTTTTTTTTAACGCTATGGGACTCTAAAAATCGTACTTAATGTGCTATTAAATGGTACACTTCCCTGCCATTTCCAGGAATATTTCTTGACATCGGGTGCAGCGGCGCAGACACGTCGCATTGTGTTTTGATATCCCTGCGGATGAAGGCAGAATGCAACAGTTATTGTAAACTGATAGCGACGGCTTAGGTGGGGAAATCCCTTTGGCATGGCCGGCATTTTCTTGTAAACCAAAACACAAAGCCAATAATCTGGGTCTCATTGTGAGCGATGTTTCCCCACTCAACCTAATGTGATGACAGTAAGAGATAAAACCGTGTCAGTCTAATTGTACATTGGAGAGTGATCGGCGCTGTGGCGACGACGGCGGCCCCCAACGTGAGTCGACTCAACAATGGCGCCGTTTGACGTTCGCCCTTTGACCCTCGCGAGGTAGTAATGAGGGTAATTACAAAAGTCCAGCTATTAGGGGCTTTGCGGAGAAGTTTTAATGCAAAGCTGGATTTCACATTGTCATTATCTAGTTAAGTGCACAATCAAATATGAAGAATGCTTAATACTTTTTTGTGGAAAATTTTATGGGCTCATTTAAATGATCAGGTAACGCTGTTTTGCAAAGTGACACACCGCCGGAGTAAAAGAGCCATTAGACAGCGCCGCTCACAAAGATAGCTTTTAACGCAGCAATCAGAGGCCCGCCTCGTGGAGGGGGCGCCGCGCAGGGTCACACATTCGTTTCAGAAATGAGCGGAAGAGTTGTCTCACTTACCAGAGAGAGAGGAGCCTTGTACCTCGAGCCTAATTACCACATTGGCAGATAACCCTGCAATCTCCCCAGATACCCGAGGCTTCCGCCGCGCCTCACACAGACTTTGCGCGATTGTCTCCAGTCCTTTGAGGGCCCTGTTTGTTTGTTTTGGTTTTGACAGGTTTCTGTCACAGGCAGAGCGAGAGAGAGGGGGGAGAGAGAGACGGCCAAATATCTCCCCTGTTGTTCCACAGTTTGTTTAGTTAGTCACCTTGTATCAGCAGCTTAATAGCTTCCTCTACTTTCTAATGCCTACGGTCGAAGCTCAGAGCCTACTTGTCTGTGCAAACACAGCTATCCGTGTCCAAGGACATCACACGTCTGTGTTTAAGAGAAATTGGATTTTTTTCTTCCCTCCTTCCCACAGTGCCTTTGTTGTATGTTAGAATGTATCTTAATCACGCTGGAATGAAGCACGGCTCACCCACTGCGCAATAGTCACTTAATGTTTCATAAACGTCATTTGGAAGTAATTCAGTAAGCACCCTCATGAAAAAGAGATGAAATACAGATTGCCGGTGGGTATATTAACACCTGTCACATCAGGCCCATATCATAGTGCATTGCCTTTGTTATGTGGCTTTCTATTATTTTCTCGTCTCCCAAAACATCACCTTGCCCTCTCAATTTACCAATGTAATTACCTCATCAAATAAACTATCAACAAAGCCCCTAAAATAGGATTTGTGGAAGAAGGGGAAAACAAAACAAAATAAAAAAAAAGAAAAAAGAAAAACATATCATCATGCCCAACATATGTGAGAGGCGTGACGTTTAGAAGTCAGGGGAGCAAAGCCTTGAGGGCATACAATCAATATTACATTTTCCATTGCCACCTTCATAGCTATTGTAAATGGCTTGTGTCAAAAATAATAACAGGTTGTATCAGGAACCTTGGGTTTGCAATTTCGCTCCTAGTGCTTGAAGGCCCCGTCTGCTCTCCCTACCTCACTCCAACACCATTGGGTGTTAATGACACCGTGGTGGCAGACACTTCTCACACTACGACCGACTTTTTCTCCTGCCCCGTCTTTATCTCTTTACTCCTGACAGTCCTGAGAACTGCTGGAAAAAAAAAATGTGTGAGAGTGTGAGGCGGGAAAAAAAAAGATTGGGAAAAAAAAGGCTTACATATATATAGTACTCGACATGATTAGGCCTTTGTGCGTGTTTTGGCCCTCAGCCGGTAGTGTAGTATTATTAGCCGGGGTTGGAGAGATTAAATCTATTCTCACTTCTTTTGTCATAGCACTCCAGGCAGCAATAAGCAAGATGAGATGCATTAATGTGCATAGAGGGACAGACTCCTCTTCACTGGAATCAGTGCTGCTTTAAGTTCCACTGAGAGAGCTAACTTCTTTTTTTTTTGAAGACGAGTTGATTGCTTTATCTCATCCAGCTTTTATCTTTTGGTGTGTAATGCGCCCCGGTCATGCAGGACCCCGCTGCCGGTGTGTGAGTGCCGATCACGCCCTGACACCTTAATAGCCCGCTATTGCGCCGGACAATGAACAGCGGCCATTTTCGGGGGGGGGTAGAGTCTGCAACAAATAAGCGCCGTCGGATCCCCTCCGAAACAGTGGGCTGTCACACTGTCAGAAGTGGTGTGTCCCATGTGACGAACACATATGACTGTGTCCGCATCCCCTGCTATGTGACAAATGAGATTCGGCAAAGGGCGCTGTTGAGATGTGCAAAACCCAAAAGTAATATAGTGTGACAGGATGACACCGTGGCCAATCATCACGTTGATAGACAAGAGCCTAGCAGGTCCAGCTTTTGTGAAGGCGGTTCTTTTTCCTCGGGCTTCCAGAGAGGTTCTTTTATGCTCATCTCTCTGTCTGTGCATGGCCTTTAAATTGTTCTCCTTTATCTGAAGAGGAATCTGCAGGAAGTCGCAGAAGCCCAGCTTATCTTGGCCAAGTGCGGATGTGTTTGTGGAGTCTCTGTGTGTGTGTGTGTGTGTGTGTGTGTGTAGCAAAGGAGGAGGGGACTTGAGAGGGTGCCAAATGCCGCAGGATCCAGGAAAGCACGTCAGGGCAAGAGAGGCAGAGGCACCAGGGAGACTGACAGACACAACACTAACATCTGACGGAAACAAACAACGCGAGCGCGCACATGCACACATGCACATGCACGCCGAAACTGACAGAAATACCCAGGGCATAGGTGACATTTAATCCATCCATCACATTTGAGCCAAAAGGCAGATGCTAAGGATGTTCAAAACCTTGTGTGTGTCCTTGCGTTGGGGTTAGACATAACTTTTGCGCTAATAATCAGTGACATGGTATAATTTCAATACAGGATCTGCTGTCCAATGCAACTTCCAATAAAGGCAATAAGGCCTTTGATAGATTGTTATAATTGGATACAGCCATGTTAGGATACAAGTCTAGCTATACTGTGCCAATATGTAATTAAAATTCCTGTACGTCATCATAGACATCATATTACAAATGGTTTCTCCCTACTTGCTCATCTTGCAAGAGCTATTTCTCAGGGTGATTTGAGGCAACAAACACGGCCGTCCAATAGCCGTCCAGCGATGGGATGCGCAACATCAAGTTGTGCAACATGAGAGATGGCTCCGAAGGGTGCCTTAAGGAGGTGATAAAAAGGTCCGTGACCTTCCCCAAATGAAAGCTCCCCCCTGATTTGTGAGGCAGAGCCACGGAGAGTGTTGTTTAAGGGAGAGAGAGTGGGTGGTCTGTCGCCGGGTTCATGCTCCTCTCTCTCTGCAAACAGCCCGAATTTACATCTTTTTAATAGCCGCTGTGTCCACTGGCCGTTGTAAATCAAGGAAGGGGTTTTAACCTCTGCGAGGCAGCAGGGGTTAATGCTGAGGGCAGCGGCCACTGCTGCTTCAGCCGAGGACCAAGCAAAATGGACGCCCTTTAAAACAACATGCTTCAGAGAGAGTATGAGAGGGTGCCTGTGGCTTTTGAGACACTTTGGGTTTGCAGTGGCTGTGTGCACATCCAGCAGGGATGAAACTAAATCGTAAAGAAAAAGAAAATAAAGGTGAAACAGGTCTTACAAAAGGTGAAAATAGTGTATATATCAAGTAGATTTGACTTCAGACAAAAGCTAATTTGAAATATCACTCCAGATGATGATTTTCCATGAGTTCAAATACGGCCTCTTTCAATCAAATACAGATTCGCTGACAGCTGCAAGGATGTAAGCTTGCGAAAAAGAAATAAAAAAAAATGTTTGCCGTGTGTCTGCCAATGACAAAAAAACCCACAAGTGAAATCCAGGAGGAAACAGTTGTGGTTGTTTTACCCTCCCTGCTCCATATTCATGAGCAATACTGCTGAGAATTTGCTTTTCCTACTTGCTTTCCCTTTGCCATATTCACCCATAAAGGCCAAGCACACACGGCGAAATCTCCCCGGCACAAATGAGCAATCAGTGTAAGAGCAACACACACCTGGCAAGGCTCAGCGCTTCTCTGAAAGGACACCGGCGCACCGGGAGAATTGGCTTCCTCGTAATTGAGATCCGGACAGATTATTCTCATTTGATTGTTTAATGACCACCTGAATGAGATCCCTAGCATAATAAGAGGCCTATTTGACCAGTTACTGCAATAGACCCAAGTGTCAGTCAGTCGCTATCCCTCTGTTTTTACATTATTAGAGATTTAAATGTGACATGAATACAGATATGGGCAAACGAGCCCAATATTCTGGACATAAATATGTGAATTTACCGAATGCTGATGTGTTGCTGATAAAAATGTAGAAAATAACGATCTCCAAATCATCTTTTAGTACCATAACATTGGACTATTTTTTTTGCATAAAACCTTGGCTTCAGTTCACAACATGACATGAAAAAGTAACTGCTAGGAACTCATGCAAAAGACCAACAACACAGTTGACTTTTCACTGCAAAACGAGGCAAATTGTGATTGATTGGAATTTGCCAAGTGGCAATTTTTGACCTGTCAAGCCATAATTCCCATCCCTCATTGCTTCATCAATTTTGATGGGGCTATTTCCGAGCCAATTCTCTGAACAGGAGAAACATGGGCTTGACCTTATGCAACAGTGTAAAACATCGCCTGCCCCGCTATCGTGGCCCTCCATCCGCATGCAGTGAGAACTCAGATGAAGTTATTGATTATGCCCCGGCAAATATGGCGAGGTAAGGGAATGACACCGCACTTAGAGATCGTTGCGCAAATGTACACTAAATCACAAAAATGGAGGGGGGTGCGGGGGGAGGGGGGTTGTTACTGGCATGGAGTCGGCCTTTGCGAGGGTGAGTACTCATGCATTCACTCAGTGTTTAATCAATGGATTAAACTGTCTATCCATTCAAGTATTGATGTTTCCTATGACAACTGCTTATCCACGTAGAGCAGGGAGACACCAGAGGCCTTTCAATCATCCGACGGCTGAATAGACCGCAGAGAGGAAGAGCTGGGGTTGGACAGATGAATCTCTAATACTGGATTCATGCTGCATGCTCAATTATACCGCAGCCACAATGCGAGTCAAAGCAGAGGAGGAGTCAATCACCGCTGACAGTGTATACAGAGCACAGGTTCTGCCACTCTGCGAGAGCCGGACTGGGCCATTCCCTTCTAATGGCAGCTAATCAATATGGATCCACTCCTTTTTGATCCGCCGCCTCTGACCAACAACAATCACTAACAACAGTATAATTGCAATCACCATAATGGCCTCCATTCTTATCATCCCACACCAGAGAAAGAGGAGGACGGACACAAGATATAGCATTTAGGCTGTAGACTCGGTGTCTCCCTCTCTCACACACTTCTGCATCATCGTGCTCTGTGGTATTGCGGTATAGACAGTCCGTCCAGTCGCCTTATTAACGTCATGTTTAGACACGTATCGACCGGACTGCAGTGACGATCAATCTGTGGTCAGGAAAGGCAATAATGCCGGATTCATCCTCACATTGTCTAATGTCTCCGAGGCACTTAACATGTGTCTTATACCGGTGCGAAACACTAATCATTTCCCGCTGCTAAACTGGTAACAGTAGATGATTGAATGGGGATCAATTTGATGTATTTGTTATTGTCTGTGAAGTGAAAAATTTGTGGAAATTTTGCCCATGGCGCAACACAAAATTAACACGGACTCAGATTTATAAGGTGCTAAAAGGAGTTCTATATGATGACAACCTGGGCACACTCTAATAGGACTCAGGATCACTTAGCATTTGATGACTAATATGGCTTCTTAATCCCTTTGACGCTGCGAACCTATGACAGATCTACGAGATGATGGAACGGACCGGTAACATAATAAAGGCGCCCTTCTTCTCACTCAGCATCTCCCATATTAATATTTTCATCCCGTAATAACTAAAAGCCATTTCATTAGTCATTAATCAGCATCAAGCCGCTCCTTTCCAGTATACGCAGAAATATGATCCTGCGATTTCACAGGAAGAGCGATGCATAATGACCCGCAGCTGGCGGTGTAATAAAACACACTATGCATGGTGTCTGTCAAGAAACCTTACCTTCGCGCACCAAAACAACAGACAGGCAGAAGTGATATACTAGACTCATTGCAAGCGGTGGGACACAGACGCAGTTTCTTGGAGGCCTAGGTGACAATCAATACATAAAACAACAGCCAGAAAAATGTGTGGAATCAGCAAGAAAAAAGCGACAAAATTGATTTGCAGAAGGTTCGTTGGAGCATTCCACAGATTTTAAACAGTACACAATGTTACCAGTCTGAGCCCCTCATCAAATCCATATCAAGTTGTGCATGAGTTTGGATGTTTATTAATGCGACTGACAGGTGGAGAGGATAGGTCAGCATAAAACAACGCCGCCACAAAACCAAGACCCGTGCTATCTGATTTATGCATGTGGTCATCTGTATCAGAACCTGTGTGTGTGTTTGCGCGCGCGTGTGTGTGTGTGTCTTCTGTGTGTGTTTAAATCAATGGTCATCCCCTGATACAAGATGGCCTCATAAATCATTGTTTGTTGATCACTTGTCAGGGGGCAGGGGCCTTATGGCATTCTCCTAATTATTCCAGCTCACAGCCCCACTGGATGAATAAGGACAGGAATGCCAAAGCAAATCAAGGCGGCGGACTTTGCAGAAATATGGCCATAAAGGTGGTCTTGTTTGGATGGATGGGGACGGGGGTTGGGGGAGGGAAGTTGCAGAAAAGGGTGTTGGATATGCGAGGGGGTGGCGGGGTTGGGCAGGTTGGGGTCTTGGGTGCACTGAAGTGAGAAATCTAGTGTATGAGATATCAGTCATGCAATTCCAATGCACCGGGGGACTCTCTCGTGACAGGAACAAGTCGGCGGCCTGATTGAAATTGGACAAAAACAACTGAATCTGATATTGTGAGCGTTCAATCACTTTGATGTCTTGTATCTTTCTTATACACAATTTGAACACATCTTTGTTGCCACTCGCTGTCAAATCCTCAGTGGTATTACCTTCATAGGAGTCATAGTGGTACAAGTTTGGGCCTTGAAGACGAGAAAACCGAATTCTATAATCCCCAGAATATCATAGGGATTATGGCTCACCATTTTCTTTTTGCATTCTGGCAGATATTGCCTTACATTAGCGGAGCAAAAAGCAAA
>OMLF01013841.1:12737-26442 GCA_900302615.1 Holocentrus rufus | reverse complement strand
AATGAGCAGCGTGGAAACAAACACTATAGTGTGTGATATCTTCTGCCTGAAGAATGTGTAAGTCAACATTCACACCTTAAAGTAAAGTTCATGCATATGGACACACATGCACATACATGAATGCAGACCTGAACACACCTGCAAAAACCCCCACATACACACACACACACACACACACACACACACAAACATATACTGCTTAAGGCCCCATCTGCTGAACACATGGACATTATTCAAGATAATAGTGTTTTTAATTATGTTGTTGAAACACAGTATCACCACAGTGTTACACAGAAACAGGGTTCTCTATTGATAATGATGGTGGTGATGATGATGAGGAGGAGGAGGAGGGTTATTATAAGGATGAGGATGATGATTAAGATGTTTATAGAATGTAACAGGAATGATGATAATGTGAATTTTGCATCGTCATCATGAGGAGGGTGATGATGAGGAGGAATGTGATGAGAAGGGGGAGGATTGTAACCATGAGGATGATGACGTGAATCCAGATGTTTTGTGCCCGTACCTTTTAAATTTGACTGATTTCAAATCAGAGAAGTAGGGATGGGGCAAACAATGAAATCATTTTCAAGTCACGAGTCGTTCAGGGTCGCCATGCTGAACCTGAATCGTTATTTTGCCTGTGCATGAGGCATATTTCTGTTCTATTGGAGGTGGAGAAGACATTGCCTCTTAGAATCTATTCAAAGCAAGATTCAGTTTTCCATTGTCCAGTGTTTTAAATCGTAATACATATCGAATACCGTACTGGGACGTCCAAGCCGATTCCCATCCCTACCGTAAATTTAAATGATTGTTTCCTGAAGGATTATATTTCTGATGGCAAACGAAAACTTGTAAAAATGGTTAAACCAATGGAGATTAAAAACATTCATTGAAACCCGTTCTAATGAAACACTTTTCGGTTTTGGCAGCTCCTTTAGCCGCGATGATTCACTTCACCTATTTAATGGTAGGAGGAACTCTGGGATGCATTACTGCCCTTAAATAAACACATAATTTACAATAAACATCACTGAATGAAGAAAATAAAATTTGATTAGAGATTTTTACAGACTTTTTTGTTTTTTAATGTAGCTGTTGCCAGGCAGGAGCCTCTGTTGCCATAACGTGGCGTCTAACCTCATTACTCATTCAGTTTCTCCACCCATTCAAAACCATCAGAAATGCTTTGCCTACAAACCGTCATGCTTCTGAGGCTAAAAACTTTATTAAAACTCATTGACGAATTTCATGCAGCGAATGGTTTTTTCCCCAAATGGTGATGCAGCATTTTGTAATGGAACCATTCATTTTCATAAACAAGGTCTTTGGTCTTTGGCTGTGAGAGAGTCGGGAGTGATTCTCATGGGTTTGGAAGTGGCTGCTCCGACTGACTAAATGTCTCCGTTGATATATGAAGGTCAGCGTCTTCGCCTGCAGGGTGGCACTGAACAGTGGATCCACAGAGCGAGGCAGCCTGTGGTATGAACACAAACCCTGTGACTCACACCAGAATTATTATGGTAATGGTTAGACTTACGAATCACTTTAGCTTAAGAATCTGTGCATCATTTAGCCCGGGGCTTTAAAATGAGCCCACGTATTAATTAGCTGAGGAGATTGATTCAGACTTTTTGTAAGTGAATACCGGTTGACTGAATATGGCATGGTTATTAAGTTAAACAAGCTTGCACTTGTTTTTTTTGTGTTTTTTTTTTTTTTGATACTGAATCTAATGTTTTTTTAACCCCTTAAACTCCAATTTCCCTTAAATTTCCCCTTAAGTAGCTTCAAAGTCAGATGTAGTTTTCAAAGTTAGTTCTATATCATATCAACTGAAGCTGCTGATTTTGTGTTTTTGCATTGATATTCAATATCTTTTTTTAATGAAATGTTCAAATGAACAAAATGAAAAAGAGAAAGATGAAAGATGAGATGAGAAAGATGAGAACGATGCTGTCAAACAGTATTTAAAATCTTTAAAAAGAGCTAGAATTACCTCTTACATATCAGAGAAAGAAGACATATTTAAAAAAAGTCAATATCAGCCAGATACATCAGTAAAGCGATAAATCGGTCTCACCCTACTGTGCAGTATATTAACATTATCAACATAATACACTCTGTCTCTCTCCTGTGTCTCTGAGTCAGCTCATGGTTGCCGACTTGGCCGCTGCCTTGGCTGTATTTTGTTTGAAATATGAAACAATTTCTGCTTCCAAACTCTGGAAACTATTAAGTAGAGATGACTGCTGAGTTCTGCTGGAGCTGGAAGAAGAAAAGGGGGCTTCTCTCCTGTGCCCAAACAAAATGGACACATTACTACATGTCAGTTATGGAGAGAGAACGTGTGTGTGTGTCAGAGAGTCAGAAACAGTCCGAGAAAAAGAATGAGCAGATAGAAACAGATGGAGACAGACAGGCAGAAATAAACAGGACTACTGACACACTGACAGAGGCGGAGATGACGACCTCTCTGGTCTCATCCAGACAGGCAGACTGCTTGGAAAACACTTCCCTGCCCCTGGGAGTCAAAGCAACACAAGTCCCTCTCTTGTCTGCCGTCTGTGTGGTCAGAGATCAGATCTGACTCTCTTAAGACCGTCTGACACAGAAATTATCTTTGTATTTCACAAAAAAATCAATCCATGTTGACATAATCTGTAGTTTCCATTATTTTCTTTATGTAGGCAGACATCAGCAACACCTATGGATTAGATTATTGTCTTAGAGCAGAAGTGAGAAGATTTTCAGTTTTTAAAGCGGAGGTGTAAATCCATCTGTGGTTCTGTAACTCATCGCATCCATTTGGTCCTCATCATGAATCTGACTCATCGAGGCTCGATCTGGATTTTGGCTTCAGTTTGATTTAGGTCATCTGGACCGTGGCCCTGAAACAAGACATGAAAAACGGCAGGTTTTTATTAAAAGTCCACATTCACTTTTAGTGATATATAAGCTCCTGTCCTCTCTACCACATTTAAAGTAATAATCTGCACCAGTTTCATTTAAGTTCATTTGCTTCTGTCACCAGCTGTCGTAACATAAGTATTTGAATCTAGAAACAATGCATGAAAGCTTTTACATTTGCTGCTCAAAGGAACAGGAAGTGATGCATTTTATGTTTCATGCATTCATTCAGATGTTTTCATCACCCATGCCCCTCCACATGTGTGTTTACACTGCCCACATCATACAACCCATATAACCCTAACCCTAACTTGTGAATTACAACGTTTAGAGAAAAAAATACATTTAATGTTTACTTTTCGTTGACTTTTCGTTGACTTGATCAGGCAAGGATTCAGCGTCTTGGTCAAAGACACCTGGGCAAGACACATGGCTGCTGATTGAAAGTTATTAGAAGAGACGGGTTCAAACTTTTGAGCATTCAGTTGAAAGACAGTCTCTCTCTCGTTGGCCGCCCTGCTGCCAAATAGAAAATATTAGCAAACTAATTTAATTAAACGCCGCACTAGGTAAGATTTTCGTGTCAGAATGCACCCGTTTTGTAAGCCTAAATCAATAACTAGGGCTCTTAAAGAGAAGCGTGTCTTACTCCCCCTAATTCAGACAAATTGAAACTTAATAGAAAATTGGAAAAAGTTTCACCTCAGCAGCAGTGAGCAAACACTGAAACCTGGACGGATCTGCTACCAGAAGATTTTTTTCACTGTACTGGCTGCTAAGAAGGAAAACTATATCCCAGGAGCATGCAGTGTACTGATGTCATGCAGCTTGATTTCTGGGTAATTAAGTTCTTTAAGTCAAGTTTGTACTTTTTGTTGCTTTTTGGGATGGAGAGTGAGAAACTCTCAGGACTTAGACTACTGCTCTTTCAATCTGGCAGCATGATGGGAGCTCAAACTGGTTCAAGATGTCACACTGTGGTCATGTTCTGCAGGTTGTGTGTGTTGCACGTGTCTCTGCATCCCAGATCGTTCCTGTTTACCCACCGACACACTTCCACCAGCTGTCAGGCCTGCAAGACTTGGTCTGATGTGACACTGTCATAAAAGGCCTGTCGCCATAATTTGCATCTGGGCTCTCATCAGTCATTTCCTTTACTTATAATTTATGCATTTTATTGCTTTCCTGCTTTCTTCTCAGTTTTGAGTTTGGTTTTGTTGGCCAGTTCACTCACGTCTTAATTAGTCATCTTGATTTTTTAATTTTTTAAGAGGCGGGTTTTTTACAATCTCCATAACAGCAAATAATCTGAACACACAAAAAACATAGAGCACATTTTTAATGAAAAGCAGGAAGAAACATTGATTACACTAAAAACTCATCAGTTGATTCACACTTAACACTTTTGTGCAAATCACGTAAAACTAATCCATTCCTCCATCCATCCTTTCTCCATACTTATCCCATCATGCACTGGGTGGAGGACAGGTAACATCCTGAACGGGACTAAAATGAAACCCCATCTCCAAAGTGTCTCTTGAGTTATCCTAACAGGAGTAGATAAAAATAACCTGCATGTTCAAAACAAGCCGCTAATGTGAGTCATACACACTTTGAGGGCAGATTGTGTTGGGGGAGATGGATGACCCCTGCAAGAGAATGAAACCAGGAAGTGGATGCAAACAGGAAGTGTTAAATTTAGTCATGTTTCCATGAGTGGGATGGGCGGGACAGTCATGATGTCAAATGTCATTTTGACCTTTGCTTTTGTACATTGTCCTAACATTAAATTTATTGATAGCTCTACGTGTGTAATTTTATTTACTTTCGTGATTTAATGTATTTTTATGATATTTTGGGATTATTTGAATTGCTTGTTGTAAATCTTTACACTTGGATGTACATTATGTGAGCCAGTCCAGCAGATAAACCCCTGAATGCCTTATCGTCCTTTGAATTTTCTTTCCTTCACTCTAAATGCTTCAGCTGAGAAACTCTGATGGTGCTGATAGCGTCGATAACAAGCTTAAATTCCTGAGATTTACTTATCCCTCCCAGTCTGTCCATTAATCTCTCATTAATTCTTCCTTATCTGAACATCAATCATTACTTGTTGAAATCAAAGCTTTGGCCATCAAAGGGCTTTTATTCTCAACTGGCCCGCTTCCTAAACGCTTTGAAGCGCTGGGCTGTTTTTGTTTCTTTGGCCTGGATCTTAATTTTTGGATGACGAGGATCAAACAAAACCGTGTTTTGACTCCCGTCTCTTCGCTGTTTTTGTTTACCCTTCCATTTATTCCGACATGTCATATAGCTCCGTAATCGTCCCCATATATTTTCTTGAAGTTTGTTGGATCTCCGTTCTCTCAGTATGAACTCACTCTCTGAGCGGGAAGAGCTGCTGCTTTCTGAAAAATGAATGAATTTAGTTCCCATAGGATTCCATGGAAATATAGACAGTGGCAGCTGAGGACAAAAAATGAAAAATAAAATGAAATAAGAAATAAGATAGAGGTCTTCTGGTGACTTTTTAATTGCAATGTGAGCACATGATAAGGGTTAGAGAAATGGGCCTGCAAGCTGAAGGTCCAAGCCTCAGACCAGCTTGGAAAATGTGGATGAAGAAAGTGATGCAGCCTTGCCCAAGTGCCCTTGAGCAAGGCTCTTAACGCCCACCTGCTCTGGTTGAGCTGCTCAGTGTGAATGTGAAGCAGGGTGTTGCTGGAAAAGAGCTTACATGGATAAACAACAGTCAAAGAAAAAATATGCAAAAGTCTACATCTTTGAATTATGGCTGCAGCTTTAAAGGAAAAGTGTTGTCAGTGACCAGTAGAGAATCTGTCTAATGTGTCATGAGGACATGATGATGAATACAATTAGAATGAGTCTTTGAGAGCCTAGGAAATAGCATGCTCATAGGTCAATGGCAGAGAAGTGCATCAAAACTGCAATATACCAGAATGTAAAGTGGTCTGAATTAGTGTATTTATTTTTCTGGGAGCGGCCGGCTTCCTGGCTTTGCACCGCAGAAGCCCCGATGGCTGAAAACATGGAATTTATAACAGGCTGGAAAGTGTCTGTCAGGGCGGAAAGATAGAGGCGAAACAAGCAGGTGTCTGTTCTGCTGCATGGAGACCACAGAGCGAGGGGAGATGTCCCGTCACACAGCCACGCAGCATCTGAGAGGCTGGAAAGGTCACGGAGTGCAGAGCAGCTGTGTGTGTGTGTGAGTGTGTGTGTGTGACCACCTGGAGTGTGTCTGTACAGTATGTCATGTATGTAAGGGAAAGGAGTGATTTCTATATTGGAACCCATGTTGAATCTGTTTGGATGCTGTGAGAACCGGGATGCAAACGGAAAATTTGTGTCTCCAGATAATGAAATGCATATGCGCTTTTGTATGTGTGTGTGTGTGTGTATGCATACTATGTGTTGAAACGCTTCTACACACTCGCATGCGTGCTTGCATGTCTGCGCCGGAGGAGAGCCCGTCTAATGACAGAGCAGTTGTCAGTGAGAACAGATTTATGAAGGCTGCCTTTTCCTCTTTCTGTCTCAAAAATCTCCCGCCCTGCTTTTGAAGTGCCGGGCCTTTTTTTTTTTTTCTCCGTCTGATCTCTGCTTGTTTGATCAGTGCACCGCCTCTGATGCAGGATGTTGCTATTGGCGATAAGGATGTTTATTTACCTGCGAAGCTAATTGCTACTTTGTCACAGATAACGCTTTATTGGACGAGGAGCCCCATCTCAGAAAATCCCCATTTTGGTGTTTACCCACTCATCAACACATGGTCAAACACCAGCAGCAACAGTGTATTTATTTTCACTTCAAACCAGTCTCATTTTCTATATACCTCAACCTCATTTCTCTTTCTCTAAGGACCTGCAGATAATTTTGATGAATATGAACAAACGCTGGACAAAAGTCACTTCAAAGCAAGAAATTGTCAAAAACAAACAGAAACAGGCTTGGTAAGGCAGGTACTGAGTTGTGATGTGCTTCAAGCTCGGCAGCATCCAAAAATGTTTTGGTTTTGTGCATCATATGGTTTCCCACCTGTTCTTTTCATGGTCTCTAACCCATTTGGGAACCTGTTTTTTTTCCCGCTGGTTCTTCATTTATCTTCTGTCTTGCTCATCGTCAAACGTAAAATTATAGAACCTCAATTAAAAACCCTCGTATCTGTGCTCATTCAGCCATTTCTGCCATTCGTCCTAACAGGTCATGTGAGGTCACAGGTCAGCAGTGTTGATGGTCTACTGGCCCCACCTTGAACCCTCAAGGCTCTGGTTTTGTTGTCTCCTGTTTAGTTAATGGATGGCTTCTTCTTATCAGTGAAGACTTCAAACAGAGTTTCACCTTTAAACTTTTCACCACAGAAACTTGGCATTGTGCCTTTTTTATTTTTAGCTACATTCAAAAAGGACTTGTGCCCAGGGTGAAGACCGCCTGTTTGATTCTTAGAGGGCTTATGAGGTGTTTCTGTGATCGTGTTTTTTTATGCCTCTCAGTGTAATTGCAGAGGCGTGAGCATTTTGACTCAGCGGTTGGAAGCCTGAGAAAGGGAGATGGAGAGAGATGCATTTAAGAGCATCTGTAAGTGAAGACCTTGATTGTTTCCCAATGGGTGGTGGGTTTGGTAGTGGTGGCGATGGTAGTTTGTGTGTGTGTGCGCACAGCTGGCCTGCAGCTGCGTTTGGTTTTTGAGAATGCAACAGCAGACTGTCGACTCACTTCCTGAAAATCCCCCCACCAATCTAATTAATGGTTTGGTCTCAATTTACCTTATTGTTTCCTCACTTCTGACTTATAAACATCAATAAACATCTCTCTTTCTCTGTCTTCCCCTTTCTCTTTTATCTCTTTCTGTTAACAGACTCTCCCTTCTGCTTCATCCCTCTGAGTCTCTGTTTTATTGTCTTGTGCCTGTATTTCTTCTTTCTGTCTTTTGTATTGCAATATTTCCTCATACATTTGTCTCTGTTCTTTTCATACATAATTTTTCGCTCATCTGTCTCTGTCCTCTCTCTGTTAATCTCTTGCTTCCCCTCTCATTCATTTTTTCATTTAATTTGCATGTTCTTCTCCGCCCATACACGTGAATAAGCCAAGTGCTGTTTCCCTGGGATTTAATGCTGGAAATCCATCCAGTAATAAAAACAGTGGCCTTTTTCTTGTTTGAGTTCGAAGTGTGAAAGTCAGCAAGACAGTTTCTCGCCTTGGTTTGTGGTTGCCTCGCTGCCCGTAGCTGCTGTGTCTGCCTTTGGCCTCTCTCATTAGCGCTACCAGTGATTATGTTTTTCACTGCAGTAGACTCTAATCACCTTTAACGCTCCCAAACCATAGGAATGTGGAAACTTTCCATCAACAAAACCAAAAGCATGGAAAGTCCACTTTCTCCTTTAGTGCATCAGATTGCATTACTGCAGGTTACCTCACAATTTGCCCTCTTGGAAACCATACAAACTAATTTTACCCTTTTGTTACCATCTAGAGACACTAAGGGCAGGAATATGTTTTCTATTTGTTGTGAAAGCCCTGCAACATTCTATAACAAAAGTGTATTGATTGCTATAAACTATATCTGATGTAATGATGTCTAATTCTGACTTTAGACCACCTGAAACCACATTGCCATGCTATTATGATGGCTGATTTAAGCTAGCTTTATCATTCCTACTGTTATTGTATTGTGTGGGATGCACAGTGCATGCAGTTGCAATGCAAATGCAATGCAATTAGCCCCTGTTAGTGTTGTTGCATGAAAGTCCTGCAACAGCTAAGATGATCATCAGTGCTGCAGAAAATGAATGAACATCCAGTGACTAGCTTCTTCACCTTGTTGGAGGTGTAATGAAATGCAGCCAGAACATTGCTAAGATGGGCAGAATAAGATACTCAGGACCAGGTTCAATATAGGTTTGGATTCCTATAGGTTTTGAATACCATATCAACAAAATTACTGAATCATAAAGCAATACTATACACTAACTGTGCACAGTGAGTGGAAAGTCTGAATTATATCAGTAGCCAAGAAATAAAGTCTCTTTGTGCCTGTCAACGACATGCATATGTAAATTATATGTAAATCTCACTATTTAAATTGCATCTGTTCTTTGGAATCAGATTATTTTTTTTCACCAAATAAATGAACAATTTGCATTTGCATGTGTCTTGGTGACTTTGGGGAGGAGAAATGTCATCCACCTGCATAGCAACACAACTCATACTGATTCAAGGCACAAGGACGGGACATCACATACAATAAAAAAGGACAGTGCAAGACCTTCAATAGATGATAGACTATGCACATCACTCTCTCTTGGGAAATGCACTTGTAAAATCCTTGCTAAGGGTTTTTGCTGACATTGTGCATAACCATCATTGCTTAGCAAAAAATGAGAAAACAGACAAACAAAACAAAAAAACAAAACTGCTGCTTATGCTGCTTGCGTAATATTTATCTCAGGAGGGCACTATGAGTCAGGATAGTAGCATATGGTATCGTGGGTGATGGGTCCTTAGTGATTGAGTTCTCAGTTATTATACTTAATGATGGTCTGCAATAAAAAAGGTATTGTTATGGTCAACACAGCCCACAAGAGTTTCCTGATGGGCTCATAAAAATCCATTGAAAAAAATCTGAGGAAAAGTATTGAGGGCGTTTTTCTGCTTTTTATTGTGCTTTCGTCCTTGCCAAGCTAGATCTCACTTGAGCCGTTAAAATTCAGTGGATTCAGTGGATCTGAAATACCATTAAAATGTCCAATCCTTAAAACAAACATAGATGCTTTGTTTTGCCATGTAAGCTTATAAAAACACAATGAACTCTAATTAAAAAATAATTTGTCTCATGTCATGGCAGCAAAATGATAACATAAATACGAATGCCTTTTTCGGTGCATACCAAACTGTCCATCACCCATTTGCCTTTTGATATAGAGAGAAAATCTGCTGGTTCAGCACTTCTCAGCAGCCTCTAGTTAACTAACCCAGCAAGGCTGACTGAGTACACTTGCTCTTTTTGAGCAATGCACTACTTGACAGTCATGCAGTTGCACACATTCACATCTGGTAGCTGCCCAGTTTAAAATCAGAACCAGGCTTGTGTACCAAAGTTGACAAAGCAGTGCGAGAGTAATCATCCATGTTGATTACTTTAAAATTGCGTGATTTAATATTAAAGGTTTGTAGATTAACCTCACATTGTAAGCCAGGCAATAAAATGTAAGAGTTATCGACACACTCGTATTTTTCCCCGAGGCAGTTGTTGATTGGACGAGCAGAGCAAGTGTAGCTAAAGGTCCTGTTTGTAGCCAGTTGGCAGATTGCAGTTTTAGTTATACAAACATTTCAGTTGGAGCTGCTCTGAATGCAGAAATACTCTCACTGGTTGAGGTAAACCTCTATGGCCTGAGCCAAAGAAAGATTTCTTTTTCCGGTGAAGTACACTGAAGCCCAGTGTAAAGGGCAAGGGGTATAAAGGGAGGACGCTAATATTATGAAGCTCAGTACTCCAAGATAGTTAATTATCTTGCTGGCTTTCCAAACATGAATTCCATAGTTAGATGAAATGTGGAGACTTTGCTTTCCCAAAGTGAGATGTCCACAGTTTATAAAATTCCTCAACCTCTGACAAAATTATCATGGGGCATGAAAGTAAAAGTTGAAGTTATTAGCAATATCAAGGCTTGTGCTAATGTGATAGAAGCCTTTGAGAATGCAGTTACAACCTTGGATCCATAGTGGCTGGAACTGAAAGGCTTCGAATATGCCTCGTAAGCAGAGAGTGCAGAGTAATTCATCTTTAGGCTTTAGTTGAACAATGCTGTCATCACTCAGTCCCTGGTTGGCCGACACCAGACGTCCCAATGTGGCGTTCAGGCTCCTAAAGCTTTCATCAGGCTCTTTGACCAGAGTCCAGAGAAAAACAGACCTGTTTTCTAAAGGCCTTCAAACCGGACAGCAAACTTCAACTGCAGTTTAACCCCAAAAAAGAGTCCTTTACTGCATCCACACTGCTGAATACACTGATTTGTCCAAAGACATACATGTACTTGAATTAATTAGAAACATACTCTTTTGTTTTTACATCACATAATTTGATAAAGGCTTTGAAATCGGCCAGGAACAAAAAAGCAGTGGTCTTTTTATTGTGATAAAGAGATTAGGTATTGATTTTGGGTTAGACAGTCTTGGGTCAGACATTTCTCACAGGCTGTCTAAACAACACTATCATCAGTTTGTTGCTTGTTGATCAATACCAGATATCCCAACGTGGCACTCAGGCTCCTAAACTTTTCAACAGCCTCTTCCACTAGAGCGGAGAGAAAAACAGATCCGTTGTCCAAACTCCACAAACATTAGAGCAAAGGTCAGTCCTGATTTAGCCCTCTAAATGTCTCTGTTTCCTTGCTGTTTCAGCACTGTCCCTCAAATCAGTCAGCAAGTAGCCAGTCAGACCCTGCAGTATCGTAAAACCAAGTATTTAAGGAAATGCTTTGTAAAGTGTAACTATCAGAAACTGAAAATGTACAGAGGGGTTTTCTTGTATACCTGACTGACTCGGTTTCACAGCATATCAAAAATTCATATTATGTTATTTGCATGCAACACAATTTCTAAAATAAAACAAATGAGCCCGTCTTAGTTTTAAGTGTATTCAAAGTATTTTTTTATGTATTTAACATAGGATCAAGGATCATGAAATGTCTTCCACATGCAAAAGAACATGCAAACCCTCCGCTCAAATGAAAACATGAAAACAACCAAAATTGGTGTTTATATATCGGTGGTTTATTTGCAGCAAAATCTCATTCACTACACAAGCTTCCGCAAATTAGTGGGAGAGAAATTGCCTTAATTTATTTATGTAGTGTAAGTGGGTGAGAAGTAATTTGTCCTCCCAAAAACAGCTCTACTGCCTTGGTGATCTGGTGATGTCTTAGTCATAAAAGCTGAATGGAACTTGACAGTGTGGTCAGTTGACGTCAGTTGTTTTAATGGAAAAGTTTGGTGGTTTGCAGGGATTTACCCGTCTATACCCTTCAAATTAAAACTACACAGTAGTTGACTTTGGGTGGTCTGGCAACCCAAGCCGCCACTTCTCCAGATAACCACCCTGATCTGAACTATTCTATTGTGTTCTATTCACTCTAGTCACGTTTACAGCCTTTTGGCATCTACTCCTGCTGTAATCCTACTGGCAGTCTCTGATTTCCTCTGATGGATATCATCAGTAGTGAAAATGCCTCTCTGTAGACATATTTTTGAGAGTAGCTTCTGTGGTCATGGCCAAAAAGTGAACTTTGGGAATTTTTTCCCCCTATAAAAATGTTTTTAAAGACATAAAGTCAGACAGTTTCTCCCCACTCAATAGGACGAGGAGAAAAACATGATTTTCCAAAACCCTCAGTCCTAAATCAGATCATACTCCCCCTACAAGTGAACATCTTACTCTCTTTCCATTTCAACAATGCCGTTAAAATCCCCTCATCAGCAAATTGTACGAGCTGAGTCAAACCTGGAAACACAGCCAAGGAAAGGGGAGTCGTTTTAATGTGAGGCTGTGGTCGCCCGAAGAGGCTTTGCCCATTACAAGCAACGGGGTTTGATAATTCTCCCGTTGGCAGCAGATAGGAAACTTGAACTCTGCTCCAATTTCCTTTCAGCAAACAACACAAACTGGGAAATCACCTTGTTTTTGATGCATTATTGAGCATAACCTAGCTGTAAACGCTCATGGCATGATGTCCCGTTTTGGCAGAGGTTGAGTCTTTTGTTTTGATATTCTCCTTTTTTTCCCTTCTTCTCTGCAAGATGGCTTAATCGAGCAATGTGTTTCAAATGAACTCAGTACCTGTGGACTGTGGAGTTTATGTCAGAGATTATGATAACACTATAGCAGTAAAATGTGTTAGTGAAAGCCATTGACAGGAAACCATTCTATCATGTGGGTGACCATAAGGAAACCTCAAGATGTGTCAGTTTTCATTTAGGATGTTGCGGTCAGAAAATCAGAGAATTAGAAACACATTAAGATAACAGTGAATGCATAGGATGTATTTTGAAAAACAATATGACGAGGGAAAAAAAAGTGCAATGAAGGAGATTTATAGTTATACAATATGTAAAATCATTCTCTGTGTGCTACAGCCAAAGAAATCATACAGAACCATCAGGGAATGTCATTAATTGCAACAGACTTTGTTGAAACAGTTACTAAGCATTATATTGTTACCAGGCCAGCTGCAAATTCACAATAATCTATGTTTCAGAAATGAACTCAGGCTCTTTAATAGTCTCTATCCCTCCACTCTCCACTCTCCAAAAGCCATATTTTTGATGGCAAGATGACTGCATTTCATCTAACGTGCCCCCCTCCCCTTCTTCTTCTTCTCCCACTGTGTTTTGACTTGAATGAGATGAAGTTTGGAGAATGGCTTGAAGGCCTTCTGTTGAAGTTTCCAATAGATGATGCAATGTACATGTAATGGCTTGGACCAAGAAAAGGGGGACAGGGAGCTTTATTATTGCAGCTTTGGCCTGTAGAACAGTTTGTCTCGTAGCACTGCAGCTCCGAAGTGGAGGGTGGCATGGTGTCCCGCAAGGCTATGGTTGAGGTCTCCTTCAGTTTATGATGGGAATCTATTGTGGTTTCAGAAGCAGTGTTTCTCCCATGTACACTCAGCAGCAGTGGTCCACCACAACTGAAAAAGCTGCCACAAGTGCCTGGAAAATATTTGGTAGGAAAATAAACAGAAGCTCTTTTTTTTTTTTTTTTTTTTTT
>OMLF01013841.1:0-12717 GCA_900302615.1 Holocentrus rufus | reverse complement strand
TTTTTTTTTTTTTTGACTGGATTTAATATTCACCCAAAACAAACATGTTGTGCACTTACTAAACATTCAAGGTGCAATTACACCTACAGTTTGTTGTATTTGGTCCAAACCATAGTGGAAGAGTTCGTTTTCGTGCATTCATTTAGGTTCCCACTGCCCAATTACAAGTGAAACAGGGCTTGTAAATAACAGGATTTACAAGCAGCTTGTTTATTGTACAGATTTTCTAAGAGGTCATCCTCAGGGTTAGAGAGGCAGTGCAGAGGTAAAGCAAATCCTGTAACTTTATTCAAGTCTGATGG
Source organism: Holocentrus rufus (assembly GCA_900302615.1). Lineage (NCBI taxonomy): Eukaryota > Metazoa > Chordata > Actinopteri > Holocentriformes > Holocentridae > Holocentrus > Holocentrus rufus. Next base: position 12,415 of record OMLF01013841.1, on the reverse strand, counting down.
ACATGTCTGTGCTCTTTGCTGTAATATACCTTCACTAATCCTAATACCAGTTAAGAACACATAAGAAATAGTTGAATATGAGTACCAGTAAAGACTGCGGTTAACCCTCTTTCAAAGCATGAGTGACTGATGGCTATCAGATGTCAAAATCTGTCTGCTTATACCATAAAATCTTCCATTTTGAGGTCCTTTCCTGTAGTTGGTTTGGATTATGTTCTCACTCATAACAAATTGCAGTGGAGCCTGGAAGAGGACTGAGACCCGTTCTCAGGCAGTCTTGATGTAGTTATTTGGAGCGAGCACGAATTTAACTAAAGGCGTAAACACACAGTAGTGGTAATAACTACTCTGGACATGCCTGGTGTGAATGTACCCTCAGTCTAAATGTCATTTCTAAAAAGTAAGAGACATTTTCAAATCGCAGCTGGCTCTGGAACTGATATTGGTAGAACGAGAGGAAAGAGATTACAAATCCAAGTTTACCTCCATCACAGGCCTGGCAAAAGGGGTATTTGAAAAGGTTGAATGTTGTCCGCAGTGGGACGGCTGGAAAGATAACTCTTTATCTTACCCCATGTTGAGGTTGTTTACAGCAAGGTGAAACTGGAAGAGAGGGGGAAAAAAAGGAGAGAGGGAGGCAGACAGCTCAGAGAGAGTGCTGTCAGCAGGAGGGGAGAGATGAGCTGAAGTAGAGTTTTTTTGAAGTTTTTGAAGTCTCTTTCAAATTCGAGAACTGGAAGTCTTCTAAATATGACAAACTATAAAGGCATTATTGAAGACAAAGTCAATATCGTGTGAATCAGACTGGTGGAAAATTAGCCCAACTGTGACTTGCACACATTTTTATCTGATTAATGGGTAAATGATCAGGTTTCTCGCGGTGCTCAATAAAGCAGAGCATGACTCCACCAAAGAAATACATAAAAGCAAAAATGCATGTAGGGTTAATCCGTTTTGAAGGCCTGGCCTTCAAGAGATTCTGATAATACCGTTCTTGAACACATTCATCTTTCTAAAGGATTCTTCATTTCGACAATTTATCTTGAGTGTTCGGGGTCTGTTCAAACATTTAAGAATAAGACTGTGATTTAATTGCTGACTTGCTTATCTATCATTGATTCAGGTCAGGTAGCCATCAGCTTCAGTCTGTCCCAAAACGTGCCTCAACAGGTGTTTTGGTTTTTGAGATACTAGACGCAGACAGAGGCTTGTAAGCATTTGGGAGCAATTTGTATGCACTGCTTCTACAATGCAGAGGGGCTGAAACCCATTTCTTTGGGGTGGTGGGGGGGGGGTAAACATTTATATATGTCTAGGAAACTATTTTGCACAACAGCCCGAAAAGAGTTTGGAAGGGGAATACTTTACCTGTGATTATTCTGTCTTATAGCCAGCTTACACTAGCTCACCAAAATAGCTGCTTGTGCTTTTAATATCTCCAAAACCAAAACACTGGTGTGGCTGAGGTCATTCTTTGTCATGTTAAATGAGATCAAAGGGCTTCTCAAAAAAAAAAAAAAAAAGCTAAAAATAACTATCCCCTTAAGAGGAAGACCCTGATTATCACCTCTATTCTGAGATGCGTCAGAAATACAGAGGTAGAGATCATCATTTCAGAGATTTATCTTTCGGATGTGGAAATGAATCCCAGTTCAGATGTTCAGGGCCTTTCAGGATCAAAGAGCCTGTCAGTGTGCCAGCAGGTACTTGTTGACTGGGTTTATGGAGGCTGACAGCTATGTGAGATCTCCTCTCTTATAGGGCGATGGCTGGGGAGGAGAGAGGCCAGGGTCTAAATCTGGAAAGTTTTACACCCTTGCAAAAACACACATGCGCTCACACACACACACACATGGGTGAACACACAGCGCTTTGGGCCAGGTGAACTGAGGCTGAGTTGTAACATTTGCCTCTGGATTAAATTACCTGAACGATGACATTGCAAATCAAATCACTCATACCAGATTGTATTCATTATTACATAAAACAAGAGACTGTTGCTGAGTGTGTGTAACTTCCAAGAGTTAAGAATAACAGCTTTTTTTTTCTCAATTCGATCACTGTGTGTTTTTGTAAGCATGCAGCAGGGGTGTGTATGCAGCGAGGGCAGCACGCAAAGGGCTTTCAGTTCAAGTAAAAACATGAAAGTTGCCAAATTTGGAGCTATAAGGTTTTCCGTCCATCAGCAGTGCTCAGTTGAACTGATACAGTTGCTATTTTACTCAAAAAAGACTCTTAAAGCTGCAATAACTGGAGTGGCAAAAAACGAGAACCATTAAGACTCAACTGATAAAAATCAGTGATGCCAACTCAGCAATTTTGTTGCTAGATTTAGCAACTTTTCAGACTTCCCAGGCAATTTGTCTATTTTTAAAATTCATTTGGAACTCAGCAACTTTTGAAGTGACTCAAAAACTAAAATGCGCATATTTTCCCGCTAAATGACACAAAAACATCATAAAAAATATGTTGTGCTTATATTACTTTATATTAATTTAACAAATAAAAATATGTGACAACAAAATAAGCAAATCTAAACCAACAAATTTCAAATCATATTTGGCCGAGATAGCCAATCAGTGTGAGCAACGTCATTGTGTATTCTATGTATTGACACTTTTTTACTTCATTACATAATGACATCATCACGCAATGACATCACTACCTCATTTAGCAACTTTCAACAACAAATCAACCTGCCTATAGCAATTTTCCCAGTTGGCAACACTGATTAGCATGTAATTTATTAGTGTCTAAGGCTGACTATGAGAACCATATAGACTCATTAGCTTATTCCATGCATTTGTCAGTTGAGTCTAAATGGTCCTCATTTAAATTGTCCCTCTTCGATTTAAATTATTGCTGCTTTAGCGATATACTGATGGTAGATCTTGTTCTGTGACTTAGCTCTCTGATTGATTTTCTTTGCACTAAATTGAGACTGAAGGCCAAGAAGAGCATATGTTCCGTATAATTGTTATTAGTTTACCCTTCTATGCCTGATTAATAAAGTTGGAGGGTGAATACGACCTGGCAGATCGGAGTGTTTACCCTTCGCCATGTTTGTTATTGCTTTTAATGAGAGTCATGAATCTCTTTTCTCTCTCTACCTCTTCCATCTGCCTTCCTCTCTCTTTTCTCTTTCGTGTCCGCTCTTGCTTTTTGTCTTTCTTTTCGTTTTCCGCTATCTCTGTCACCATCTGGCTCTGTCACATTTCTCTCTCTTTCTCTGTCTCTTTCAATCCTGTCAGCTTTTCTCTCTGTCTCTTATGCTCTTTGTTCCTCTTCCTCCCTTTGCATGTCAGATGAAGGCCAAGTTCAACACAGGCTGTTCTCTCCAGCTCCTGCAGATTAGGCCTACTCACATACTTTTCTTGTATTTGACTGAGGTTGCCTAGACAAATACAGCTGAATTGCCCCCCAACACGCCCCCCTTTCACCCCACCCACACACACACACACACACACACACCAACCCCCCAAAATGAAAATCCAACTATTCTCCAAACAACCTCTTAAATAAACTCCTGTCGTCCTGCAAGTGACTCCTTAAAAGGCCTCATCTTTGTTTTGGCCACAACATCCCAAACACTTCTGAGAGAAGAGTGTTGGGAAGAGGAATTTAAAGTTGAAATAATGATCCAATGAGCTCGAACTGATTTTGACCCAACGAATGATGTTAACGGCTGCTGAGTTTTCGCGGTTGGTGGGAGGACAGCGGGATCAAGGACTCGGGGGTCATTTCCTCCCCAGGGTGAACCCACACGACATTTTGACCCAATTTAGCACCAACTCGACAAACAAAATAATATTTGAGACAGTTGAGAATGATAGAGCCGTGCCTTGATTTTGCTCAGAGGCTTTTGTGACCCAGCCTGGTCTAAAAAATAAAATAAAATCACACAGAACACTCACCCTTCAGCCAATCAGAAATGACCAAATAGTGGAATAAATTAAGATATTTAATGAAGTGAAATCTTGGGTAACACTTAAGTTTAGGGCACATTTATTAGTTGTTAGTGTATTCGTAGGTTAGGGGTTAGGGTTATGTTTTTGTTGTTTTTTTTTGCTGAGGACCCCTGGAAGCCCCCCAGGTCCTCTTGAGGTCCCCGGACCCCACTTTGAGAACTGCTGACATAGTGAACCAAATGACTCATTTGTAGTTAATTTGATACAGTTAACATCTATAATTGTGTAGGCAGAGTAGCTCTTCTTGTGCAATCAGTTCCTTACCAGGCCCTTTCTGAGCAAATGATATGAAGACTTAAATTCAGATGTAACTACCTCCTTCCTAACCATTAGCAGGCATCAATTTTGGGCTTATTGAGGAAAAACTCTTAACTAACAGTTTATAGTGTCTAGAATAAAGAATGTGCAATGAGGAGCTACTAAATACTCAATAATGACTAATACACAGCTAATAAATTACTAATACACTAATTAACAACTAATTAATGGCTAATAAGTGCACCCTAAACGAAAGAAACATTTTTTCAGTGTTGCCACATAGATGTGAGGTGACTGGCAACCAAAATTGCATGCAGGCTGTCATCTCAAACCGTTGCTGCAGCAAGTCATTCGATTTCCGAATGACTCAACATCAACACGACATCGGTCATCTCATTCAGGTCAGCTGGGTCGGTCTCAACTGGGTCAGCCAGGCCAGTCAACAGTGACATGCAAAGGGCCACACTCGAGTCCATGAATGGACCGGGCTGCAAGTGGATTGGCCGAGGGCCCGCTCTTCAGACTGTAGCGAACAACTCGCACCGCAAAGCCAAGGCAGATGGTATCACTCAGGGGCTTCGGAGCACATTACTCAGCCTGAGACTCCCTCACCCCTCAGGAATAGCTTGGATAAGCTAAACGAGGATCTCCTATGTGATGAATACAGATGAACGCCAAAGCCTCGCAGACAGGCCAAGGAGAGACTTTTTTTGTATTTTTTATTGGAAAAGAAGGAAAGAGAACAGTAGGGTTACTCTTGAGGGATTTTTTTTTACGACTTGAGAAGCTGATATGGATGAAGATGGAGAGGTCACATGGTGATGTTGAGCTGCAGATGTTGATCCTTCAGTTGCACCGAAGTACATCTGCTGGGATTACTGTATCTCTCTCCCTCTGTCTCTTTATCTCCCTCCCTGTCTACGTTTCTCTTTCTGTCTGTTTTCTTTTTTCTTTTTTTCCCTGCCCGTGTCCCCTCTCTGTCTCTCTTTTTCTCACTTGATTTATCTCTGCTTTTTCCACTCATTTTCTCCTCTCGTAATCTTGAGCCTCTTTATCTTTTTTCCCTTTTCTTGCTGGAGCCATGATGAAGCTTAGCAGTGTCACAAGGTCCCCACTGTTTTGATGATTAAATGGAAAGTGTCTCTTGCACCTACTTCTCTTTAGCTCCTGTTAATTGATGATTGATTGCCTATATCCTTCTGATCTTTTTCACTTTTTTCGGTTGCTTGCACAAAACGATCAGTCAGCTTCCACAAAAGAAAAGGCATGCACAAAGGCAAACTTCTGCACTCTCTCTTTTGTAACTTCATTTCCATTTTCCCCCCTCTACCCTTCCCTCCAGTGGAGGCTTTGCACCTTCTCTCCAAAAGCTTTAAGCTGGCCGTTGTGGAGGCAAGCTGCCAAAGACAAGCAGTGTGTGTTTTTTTTTTTTTTTTAACGAGCTCGTCATTCCTTTGACACTCTGGTCGGAGTGCAGTTTCTACAGCTGGTTAAACACAGCTTGGGGTAAGCCGAAACAACGTGCCGTTTACATGGAGCCTCATGCCATCTGACCCCTGTGGACATCCGCAGTTACCGCCGGCCTCTACTCACTAAACATGAGGGCAGAGCAGAAGAAGATGGCTTTGGAAATTTAGCGTTAAACCCATAGTCAGCAACTTCATATGGTGGTTGAGCCAAATGGCAGTGAGGGATACCTGCTCTCAGAAATCATTTAACATGATCTCAGTAAATTGCACACAGTGGGGTTATTGTTATATGCCAAAGAATGGAACAGAGAGGCAAAACACCTGCCCTTACATTGGTGAATTCAGCTTTTTATGCATGGAGTGTTCACTCACTGCTGTTCAGGAGACAGTTTGTATTTTGCTTGTTGTACCTGTGGCTTATGGGGAATATTAAACAGGAGCTTCATACGACTTGATCCCTGAGTCCATATGGTTTTACTGTCATTCAAGGCAGAACATAGAGCAAGAAAGGATGTCTTGCAAGTACAAATTGACATACATTTTAGGTCCTTTTGCATTTTTTGTTCCTCAAGAACCACAGCTACCACCACCCATGCAGTGAACTGGAAGAGAGCTTAAGAGGGAGGAAGACAACCTCTCCAAGAACAAGTTCTGTTGTATTTGGTCCTCTTGTGACTTGTATAATATTGTGATAGGTTCCCATTTCTTGAAGAATCCCTGCACCAGCATCCTTCTCCCAAACTGGATGAAGCTGCATTCCAGCCAGTGAGAATTTGTTGCATATTTGAGGGTTTTCTTGAATAACTACGACTTTTCGAGAACATCGCCACCAGCCCTCTAACTGACTGTGTTTGTTGGATCTGAAGCAGTTATTCTTGGCCTTTTGAATCAAACTGATGTTTTTACCGCCATTTTGGTACTGTGCATACATGTTTGATTGTATTCCTAAATTATAGTCGGACAGGAATCAGACATAACGACAATTATGCAAAGAGACATAACTTATTTTCAGAGCTTTACAGTTTATAATCAAACATTTGGTCTAACAGGACCACACAGTGCAAAGGGACAGTGCAGTAGAAATAGATTTTTATGTATTCTTGAACAATAGACGATACTGTACATTTATTCAAAAGTTTGAAAAGTTCTGGTGATTTCACACAGCAAAAACCTGTACCTCAAAGCTGCACATAGCTCTGATGTTCTGCTGAAAACTAACCTGAGGGGCTTCAAGTGAAAAAAAAAAATCAAGAAAAAAATATGGCAAATATTCCACTTTACAAAGGTGATACTGTTCTCTCGCTGACACTGCCAATACGGTGCCCCATATCGAGATGGAAGATAAGCATTCAGAAGGAGCAGGGAGCTGCGGTAGTGTGTGTGTGTGTGTGTGTCTGTGTCGGGTAGACAGACATGAGGAAAACTTGGCACCGCTGACCTACCATGCTAAACTATTCGGCCTTTGGCTTTCTGCAGCCTTGGACTTGCCAGCTTGTTCGGGCACGGAGAAAAAAAAGACCTTATCAGTGGCCCCACTCCTGCCCGATGTTGACTTATATGGGCACACTCCAGAGCTTTGAATAATTGGTACAGGCCCACCCAAAACAAACTTTGATGTTGCAGGGAACACTGTAAATCCCCATATTATTGAGTCAAAGAGATAAATAGAGAGTCCCACATGCAGCTTGCACCTCCGTTGTTTCCTTATTTGTCAAAGTTTTCGTACAAGGAACAAATTTGTGAGCGTAGCATGAAATGCAAGAAGTGGAGCATAAAAGAAGCTGGCAGATAAATGCAGGTTTCATGAATTTTCCCTTGTAAGTGTAGCGATATTCAATACCTCGTCTGTAGCAAGGACATTATAAAAACTCAACTGAAACTAGGCAGCCCAGTCAGCGTTTTACAAAAAAAATCGGAGTAAAATCATGAAACTACATTAAGCCTGTTCTGCATTGACCGATAATGAGCCCCTCTTCCTGGACACCACAATTAAACTGTTGTCATTAGGAAGTCATTACATGGTCCTCTTCCACGGTCTGCTGAAGTTGCACTTACATGACCCCTCGCCCCTCGTGAAACCTACTGCAGCGCTCCCATTAAACCCCAGTGCAGTGTCAGCCAGTCTTTCCTGGCCTCAGATCTACTTTTTCCATGACATACCCAGGATTAAACCAGCTTGGACCAGGTCAAATTTGTGGTAAAGTCATTTTGTGAAATTAGTGCTATAGTTAGGGAGGCATATTGAACAAAATGATATTCATATAAGTATAAAAACATAGGGCTTTCAGATTGATAGCAGTGTCCCCCTGAGAGATGTCTCTAGTTGGAGGATTTTTTAATGCTTAAAGGGGCAGTTCACACAAAATCCAAAAAAAAGAAAGCTGTCTGCCAAGATCTCGCCTGTCTTCCAGCATCCCAGTACAAAGGAGCTGGATGGGTATTCTTCTGTGGAGCTCAAACTGTGAAAAATTTATATGTTAAAAACTCAACAGCAACAGCTCACTCCAAAAGCAATGACCTGGATACTTGATGTCATTCACAGCCCTCGTGGGCGATGAGTTTATATGAGAACTATTTCCTGCCAAAGAATACCAGCACACTGTCTCTATCTGCTTCTAATTCATATAGTTGTTGGGGGCTCATAGGTACAGTTTGACTGTGTTCTTGGGTAAGATATCAGAGTGTAGTTCCCTATAAAACATTTTGTCTTTGACTGTGGATTACACTGGTTATCCATGTTTTTTACCCTGAAGTTGGAAAATTCTCTTTTTTTTTCAATTTCATTTTGTGTGAACTGTCCCTTTAATTGATGTAGCTCTCTTTTCAAGTACTGGCAGCACGTGGTTTGGTTGCTGTTCCACCTCTGTGTATCCAGTACATATTTAGTTCAGTCTGGTGCATACTAATGTTTCAGTAGACTCTGTGACTTCACCTCCTCTTGAATATTGTTTGCATTTGCCACTCACAGTACAGCACACCACACACTGGACTCGTGGAGCTGAAACTCCTTTTCGCAGAAGAGAGAGTCGATCAAAGAGCTTGTTTAAAAGGAAGCAGTGAGAGGTTCCTGCTGTATACATTTCCATACATTCAGTGGACAGCAGTCAGTGAGACCACCAGCCTTGCAGAAGCTGCCTGCCCTGCTCCCTGTGATGAATGTTGGAAGACAGACAAGAATGCACTCTGCTCAGCCTCCTTCACCACTGTCCAGACCTCACTTTACCTGTCACACATAAGGCTCTCCTTGTGTGTGTGTGTCTCTGTGTGTATAAGAGGTCATCTTGCTCTCCCCTCTCTTTGGTCTGTCCATGTCTGTGTGTGTGTGTGTGTGTGAGAGAGAGAGAAATAGAGAGACCTTGTAAAGCTGCACTAAGAGATTTATGTAAAAACACCAACATGCCTGTGCATCAGGACTCTATTAGAGAGAAGAGAGGGAGATAAAAAGGACAAGAGATGGAGAGAATGAAGAAGAGCCTCTGCAGGGCAGCACTAATTGTTGATTTTTTTTGATTAATCAGTTCATCATTTTGTCTATCAAAATGTCAGAAATAATGATAAATGCAAGTTACCAGAGCCCAATGTGATGTCCTCAAGTTCTTTCCTTAGTCTGATCATCAGCCAAAAAAGTTCTTTCCAAGTACTTGTGAAGCTGTAGCCAGCAAATGTTTTTTTTCTTGATAAATGACAAAATCACTTAATTGATTATCAAAGTTATACTCTATCAATTTTCTCTAAAATGGATTTCAGCACTAAGCCTCTCTTTGTCTATGTGCAGCCACTTTTGCACGTAAAGGTTGGTGATTCTTGAAGGTACTTGCGTGTGTGTTTGTGTGTGTATGTGTGATTTGCACAATATTTAAAGCCTGTTTCTCCCACAAGGCGATGTTGACACAGCTGCAGCATAGGAGCAAACACAAGTTTTTTGTCTGTAGCATAAGATTACAATTACAGTGATTGTTTTTCTGTTGTGTTGTTATTATCTACCATCCAACATTGTTTTCTTTCCCTCTCTGTGTCTTTAACTGTTAACAGCCAGTGTGCTTCTCCTTCACTTTAATCCACCACAACCAAAGAAGTATCTTCTAATATAAAAAGTGAGAAATCTCTTTCTTTTATCTCTCCATCTGAACAAAACCAGAATGTTCTCACCAGCTCCTCTTGGGTAGGAGCAGCGCTGCAGCAGTAGTGCAGGGAACAGCCAGTGAAAAAAATTGAACTTCTACATCTGTGTGTTTTTAATAAATTCCACCTTTTTTCATTTGGGGTCTTGGTTTCTGGTTTCAATCCTGCAGCTGGCACAAATCAAGATGACACAATGCGTCTTAATTTTTGTGGTGGGTACGGCACATCGTGGTGTCATTTCTTGGAGTATAGGGCTTGGCAGAATTGAAGTTGGATAAGTTTCGTTTGCTGAGCAAAAACATGACGAGGTGTGCCTGTTTGAATTACATGTGATGTTTTCAGTTAGTTTTCAAGGCTGCATCTGGCAAACTGAATCAGGTGTAAAAGAGTTGTTGAAGCCGGTTGAAGTCGCTCCTCTTGCAGAAACCCTGCGCTTTGGCAAATTCAAAAGTGCAATTTTCATTAATGTGACTTTCTCTTGTGCTGACAGGCACACTGATGAGGCTGGAGTGCTTTCCATTAATGACAAAGAACGGCTAAGTATGCATAATGCAAACAACTCTATCAATTTTGGTGACTTATGTTTTAATGAAAGACATATGTGACTGTAAGAGTAGAGAGAACGAAACTAGCTCAAAACTTAAAAAACCCACTGCTGTTAGTCTGAATTTTTTTTTTCAAATTCCTGAAAACATGACTGAAAAGCAGCGTTACAGTCCAAACTGTGACCGAATTTAATGAACAGGGTTCAGCAACTTTTTCTTTCTGCAGGATCGATTGTTATTTCCACTGGTTAGCCTACTCTGGAATTTCCCTCCAAGCATTTAACATTCAGCATTTACTTCCTTCTACCTAATTAGCTAATTGCATTTTGAGTGTTTCTTTCCCACTGTGGAAAGTCACGGCTCGTGGCTACGTAATGATACCACAGCGAGATGCTGAAGCAGCCCATTTCCCCCGCGGAGCCAAAGGCTACATGCATTGCAGGGGTTAATTGGGGACATGGACAGAGTCTGGTTGAGTCAGTTTTGGCTTGCAGATTTCGCAGAACAGGGTCTGTGAGCCAAGTGAGCCAGTGCTTATTCTGCTGTCATGGAAACCCAATGTCTTATGAAATCTGGCAGAGATTTTGGAGGTGATTGGTTACTGGGGTGTTGGTGATGCTACATGAATGCAGACAGAGCGATTGCACATCACTGTAGTGGGTGATTTCTGCAGCTGTACTCAGCATCAAGACCGCACTTTATATCAGCAGACTGCTGGGAACAGCGACTCAGTGTCAACATCGATAAACGTGGAATGCAATTGTGGAAAGAGACTTGAAACGATTCTTGCGTAACTTTTTTTTAAAAATGTCATTTCAAAAGTTCCCAAATGTCGTGACCTCATAAATTTTACCCATAAAAATGCTGTAAAACTCCCATAAGGCCCCAAATGCTGATTGCGGTAGAAAATGACTGACTCTTAAATTTGGTAACACAATTAAAAAAAAAGAAAAGAAACAGAGATCACCCTGATAAGCACGGTCAAACGGAGTCTGTTGATAGCTGAGTGAGGGAAAAAAGAGAGAGCGAGCTATTCACATATGAATTAAAATACCTGTGGAGATGTGGCTGGCCGAGTTCCAGCAGGGAGGATGGCGAGGGTTGAAATGTCTCATTCAGATTCCTGTAAACCATCTGGTTTATCTCATAATCGCTTGAAATTTAAATAGCTGTAAAAGCCTGTCTCCACTAATCGGCTGTGCTGTGTTGTGTTGATGCCCTGTTGCTGTGTTATTAGAGCGAGGACCGCTCATGTTGACTTTATAGTGGAAAATGTCCTCCTTCTTAATGAGGGCAGCTGGAGCCAAGTGTTGGAAATTAAAGTGTAATGTTATGGCTAGATAGAAACACATTGTATTTTGTAAGTTTGTATGTGACCATCTTGTGTGTATGTTAGAGTCGAAAGACAAAGTTTCAAGAGGTCACAGCTTATTTTATTCTTGCTCACATCACATTTTGTTCTTATTCATCTCACAGCTTATTTAACTACAGTGGAAAAGCTAAACTGTACTGCGAAACTATGATTCTTTGGACTGAGTTTGATGATACTGGCATTCTAGGAACTGCAGTCACATCGAGGGCAAGGACCTGAAAGAATTTTGTACTTCTATATTAATGCCTCACAAGTCAAACTTTTGGCAGCCACTTTTGACAATGAGAAATAACTGTGTGGACTATGTAACATCAGTAAACTGCACACCCATAGGACCTAAATTCCTAATGCAATCGGAGAATATGGCAGATTCAGCTATATTGTTTTCACTTGATCACTGACGTGTAACAGACAATTTTACATTTTGCTTTTGACTTTCAGTACTTCACTTTTTTACGTGCTTAGAAGATTTAATGTCAGTTAAATGAATTAACTTGAAATGAATTTGAAACTGAAATTAATTTCTTAGACCTGCAGTACGGAGCTTTCCAGTCCTGTGTGATTTGTCTCCCTCTTGTGGCCGTAAATTAAAATGCAGCTTGAAAAAATACGCTTTGAAGCTGCTTTCGGTCTTCATGTGCAGAGTAATTAGCCATGTTGTAATCTCAGTTATATAAACTG
>OMLF01013840.1:10156-22002 GCA_900302615.1 Holocentrus rufus | reverse complement strand
GTGTCCCCCTTTGGACCAGCAGAGGCCCTCCAGTCAGCGGTTGCACCACCGTCGCCATCAGATGGTGTTCACTGCTGAACTGGAGGGTATCCTCTGGGAGGTCCAGCGAGGTGTTCAGCCCTCTGGCTCTCATGGCGTTGTTAAAGCACTAGAACAATAAGACACAAGCAGGTTAGGACCTAGTAGAAGACATAATACGTCTTAGGCAGAAGTCACATGTAAACAGTAAATAAGCTAAATGACCCTGCCGGCTATACAGCTATCTGACAAAGCCACGTTTGTTCACATTTTTAGTTTTAGTTAATTTGTTACTTACTGCTCCAGGACGGGGGTCCGGCAATTTCTGCTTATACTCGGACCATCCTCGACGTTGCCTAATCATGAATCTGCCGCTGAATGCCTTGCTGATGTCTGACAGCTTATAGGCGCAGACGGCAGACTGTATGCACTTTTCCGAGGACTCGCTGTCAGGAATTCAGAGAAAACTTTCCAATTATACACAACTCTATCTTGTATTTATAGCTGTTTTGATTATCTAGTCTACAATGACTTGTCTTGAGGCACTAATACACTTTGCTTTGACTAGGCTACAGTTAAGTCATGTACAGTACAGTACAGTCATGTTGCTACAAACTACCACAGTACCACAATGAGACTAGATTGAGGAAGACAACTCACCATTGAGAGGTGAACGTGGCGTAGAAGACGCTCTCCCTCCAGTTCTGATGATCTTTGAGAAGGAAGACGTCTTGCACCAGGGAAGGCAGGGATGGCTGATCCAGGGTACAATCCAGGCGTGCCTTCAGGAAAGACGTCCACCTCCACATCAGGGTCCTTGGGCCACCGATATCACCCTAAGACAACACACAGACAATCAGTTCCATTGGTTGGATTTACACTAGCAGTTAACAGCAGTTTATTGCACTTATGTGAAGCTAGTGGAGTTTACACATGTTAAGCTGCTGTATCAAAAGACTTCAGAGACATGATTACCTTGCAAACGCGTGCGATCCGCGAGACCCGGATGTCAAACCCTTCTATCTCCTGAGCCTTCTCAGTGAAGAACATGAAGACACTGTCATCTTCACCTTCCACACTGTTCTTACTCATTTCGACGAGGCTCAGGGACACAAATGTAGGTTCTGAAATCATAGAAGCACACAGAAAAATCAAGATATGGCACTGAGGTCTCATAACACCTGGAATCAGACTAAATACAAACTGAGGTGTGTTGAAATATGAGAAGAGCTTACTGTTCATCCAGGAATGGTGTAGCTCCGTTCTGATGATAGGTGACGTGCTTTTCTGGAACACAAGTTGTGTGCCCCAGAAGTTATTAGGAGTGGCCGAGTATAACGTGTTTCCTTTGTGGTGAAATGGGAACAGTCAAAAATCATGAGTACAGTCAAAATCACAATCCAGTCTCTGTTCTCACAAATGGTAACAGGTTTGTCTGTTAACACTACTGTACTTACCAACCATAAGGGAGCTGTAGTGCTGATTGGGATCAAAGGGAACTTTTCCCTTTCCAAACTCCCTTTTCTCTTTGAACGCCAGGCGCCCATTTTTAAAGGTCTGGTGGAAGAGATGTTTCAGTTTCATGGGGTACACAGTTACAAATCCATCAATTCAACAATCATCCCATTACATTACCATTATCCCATTCAAGTCAGAGTGCTGTACTTACCAAGTGGTCACACACGGGGTTGAAAGCATTTGTTCCACAGACCAACATGCTTCCTGTGTCGGTTTTCTGTAACAACTTTATGAAGTTGTTACAGTCCTTTTGGAATAAAAAAATATATTCCGTGAAAATTTGATCTAAGTTAGCAAGTGGCTTTTTCTGAGAAAGATGCATTCATCATTGATGATGTTCATCATTCACTTCTTACCTTGTCGTTCTTACCCTTCCTTAAACAAGTGGCTCGTGCAGATGGAGTCACCAGCCACTGGGCCTTAAAAAAATAAGAGTTAACTTAGAGATGTTCCCAAAGCCTATATTCCTAAAATGTCTCTACTATATTCTCTGTCTTATACAATGAATCCAAACAGGTCGTTTTCTGTCTTTTGTATGAAGCAGAAAATGCAAAGTGTAGAACCAATTCCCAGATTGAGAAGGGATGCATCACTCTGACAGAAAATGGATCATGTTCCTGAAATGGTTTCTTTCAAACAGGCTAGCTCCTTTGAGTGTGTGTGTGTAGGCCAGAAGCCCAGTCAGTTCAAACAGAGGATCTTACTTCACTAGTGGTGTTGGCTACGTCGTCCAAACGGAGAGACAGAACCATCTCTCTACCTCCGACGAGGAGCTGGCCGATGTCCTCTCTTACCAACATTGAGTTCAAGTTGGTAAAGCCAGCCCCTGAATACCTTCTCATGGCAACATCTAAACCAAAATAAAAAGACAAACCACGTGAAATCTCATAGTGCAAAACTTATTAGGTTTTTCATATCACTTCTTGTTGCATGTTTGTTTGATATGTAGTCTGTTTATGTGCAGTGATGTGTATATGAAGCGATATTTATTGTCCACCGTGTATTAGACATATGTACAGACTACTGTATTTAATATTGTGATATATAAGTCTCATTTCTGCTTTCATCTCGCTCCCTTCCAGGGGCTGAGGAACTTTTTAAAAGATGTCTTACCGCGATAGAAGACGCTCCTCCTGGCTTTGCCGGGTTGGAAGAGGCTACCTCCGCTCACGATGAGCAATGATAGGATTACAAAGATGTAGAGTTTCATCCTGTCTCGCGGTGTCTTGGGTTTTCTTCGCTTGCTGTGGCCTGTGAAATATGAAATGAAACTCGGAGCTACTTCTGGCCTCCTTATATTTAGTTCAGCCCGCGTCATGACAGTATTCTCACCTGTGACGCCATAATGACTCTGCGAAGATTCTCCGTAGCCTTTCTCCATGCTAGCTAGCATGGAAAACCCTAACCTTGAATTAATGAACCAAATAAAATGTCTCCTAATCTATTGAAGACATATGTAACTAAACATTTCTTAATCTACAGTACATGCTTATTTTCTTTGATTTTCTCACTGCTTTCAGTATTCAGACACTTTTCCTTGGTAAATGTGATCTCAAGTTTTAAAGGATCCTTCTGTATTGGTAATTGTCAACTTCATTTTTATATAAAATATCAAAGACTAAAATGACATGTAAATTAATGTTTGCTTTCACATAGTCAGATATTAACTAGAAGAGAGCACCCTCTCTCCGTGGTCCTCCCCAAGATTTCTTCCCTTTTTCCCTTACAGTAGGTTTTTTGGAAAGTTTTTTCTTGCCCGATATGAGGGTTAAGTCAGGGGGTGTCATCCTATTTTGTTTCTTGTAAACTGTGGGCCTGTAAAGCCCTTTGAGACTGTGTACAGTGATTTTGGGTTGTAAATAAATCCGAATTTGAACTCAAGAAGATAGTTGTCGTTGCCTTGTGTCAGGGGTTATTGTAGAGAAGATGAGAGGGGTTTCCCATGATGGCTTTGACCTTGTCCCTCATCCAAAGACCCGAGAAGATTAGGCAAATTAGTCTTTAGTATTTAACCTATTTTAACCCCTACTTGTTGACAGATTACATCAGCCTAGTTTTTCGTATTTAACCTATTATAACCCCAGCTTGTTGACAGATTACATTAGCCTCTGACACTTTTTACAGTGTTGTTCTCCTGTGTGTCTGCTCTGTGTTCTGTTGGCTTTCTTTGCCAGAAAACATAACACGTCCTGGATTTTATCTCTCTTGATCAGAGTAAACAGAACAGAGTGAGAGCTAGACAATGAATGGAGTGAGAGAGTGGAAGTATAGTGAGAGCAAATGTTTTTCAAAGTTTCTGAGTCACTGCAACCACAAGAGGTTCTTTCTCATAAAGTCACAACTGTGTACAAAAAAAGTGGGGCTGACAGGCCCAGGAGTTTGCAAGATTACCCATGGACAGACACACAGAGAGACAGACAAACACATCCAACCATCCAAATACAGCAAAACAAGGATTCATTGCAATTGTAAAGATTGAGGCACACTACGACTCAGAGAGGATTTTTAAAGTTTTTGATTTATACTTTGAGGCCAACAATTTGTCTTACAAAAATAATAAAAAGAAATCAAGTGTTATCATCTCCATAACTGTAGAAAGAGTTGCATGACGAAGCCCCCGGGTTAGCAGGGCAGAGGCATTGCATAATCAGCAAAATGACATCAACACAAGTAAAAACAACAGATTCAAGTAAAACATCTAATTGAAATGAAGTCACATTAAAGCCTTGTGGCAGCTCTTGTAAATTAAGACTCTTGCTGGGTTTAACTTTTGGTCAGAGGAGTCAAACTAAACCAACGGGACCAGTTAAACTTTTTACCTGTTTGTAATCCTCACCAGAGCTTTATAAAAGTGTGAAACTGACCTTTTGACGACAATGTATCAATTAAAATTCAGACAACTCCTGTCAAGTACTCTGAACTATTAACTATATGTGACCTTAAAATATTTAAAGTTGGTACTGAACTGTACGAGCAATTCTAACCAAAATGTGATGTACAGGTTACATGCATGACATCTGTTGGGGACAGACAATGGTCAACCCAAAGTGTGCACAAGCAAACAACACTGGTCCTTTTGTTTAGTTTAACTCCCATGTGCCATGTAAAGCCTGCTGAAATATATTAATTCACTTTCTTCTCGCTGGTGGTATCACTGGCAGCTGTATCATAATGGCACTTCTCCACACATCGCCTTGGGAACCATCCTCTTATGCGCTCCCCCGCTGACGGCAAAACAGAGAAAGAGACATTTATTGACGACTATAGGACTGTCATGTGTTCAAACCACCGAGAAAAGATTCTGTTAAACCTGACAGTCCTGTCATTCAAATTATACCTTTCATTTGCTCCTCGCTCAAAACTTTATCTCCATACATCCACCATCTAAAAGAGAAAAAGAAAAAAAGAATTTGGTGGCTACAATCATAGAAAGCAATTCATTATTGGTAGGAAAAACACTATACTTTAAAGTCTATTCAACAAGCCTCAACTGGGAGAATATCGGCAGAAGATGATCATCGCAAAGCTTTGCCAAGATGGACTCACTTGGTGCCACGGGTGGCCAGGATGGTGTCACCCTTGCTGAGTGGGATCCTGGGCTCCTCGGTGCAGGGGGTTCTGAAGAAGGTGTGGAGACCCTTGCTAAGAGGGCAGCAGGCTCCGTTGTAGTCCTCCAGTGCCCGGTACTGGACCTGCTGGCCGTAGCATAAGAGACATCTGATTATTCTATATGAAGGAAAGGTACTGTACATATGTTTTTATACTCATGTTTGTGTTGACGCAGACGTTACAAGTCTTTACAAGACGTTACAATGACCTAATAATGCATTAAAAATGAAGTGTGTTCTTTCAAGAAAGTGCCATCAATATATTCCTTTCTGAACAGCTTGTCTAGCTTAAGGTTTTTCTATAGTGCACTTACATTTGATTTTTAATTGACAGTTATTTGGGTGAATGTTCCTATATTTGTCTTGCAGAAAACAATGCTGGTTGTTTTTTTAATCTGGAATTTCAAAGCCGGGGTGAAGTCCCGCTGACCAAAACTGTGTGCAGTACACAATTAACTGGCTGGTCACACAGGACGACAAGTCTCTTTGGGAGAGGGAAGTATGCCTAGACCTAATCTACACCAGTACCACCTTTTTCTTTCATAATCATGGTCTATTATTGAGGAGAGTCTGGCGGAAGAAAATGACTTTGCTCAAGTTGGAGAAAATGAGCAGTGTGGTTGCCACTGTGAATATGTTCACAATTTCCTCAATAATGAAGGCCAAATTCTGTTTTCTATTTCAATATTTGGAGCTAGGCAAACAACTCAAATGATACTCAAAAGGGGACAGGCTCAACAGAAGCAACTCAGAGGCTTTTCCTTTCATAGAAGCTATTTGCGGTTTATAGGGATGTTATGAAGAAAGTTTCTTTTGCTCATCAAAGTAAATGTTTCTGTGGGTTACTGGCTGTTACTTGCACACCAATTATCTCAAACACACACATAAGGCAAATAGTAATGGCTGGCAACACCCAGCCTGTATGTGGCCAATGCAAATAGCTGACCGCCTCTCATCAAGGCTGATTAATGTATTTGGAGAATGAATGCATACAGCAACTTTCGACTTTTGAGCTGCTCACCTGGTTAAGTTGAAAAAATCTTATGCAATACTCAGAACACATTAGAAAGCATTGTTAAAATGACATAGGATGCAGTGATATAAAAGCTCATATGGCATTTTTGTTTAACTTAGAAAGCTGCTTGTTACTGCCTTATAATGACACAATAGCTGCATTTAACTGCTTTGGTGAATGATTTACATGAGGTCTACCAACAGCTAAATTAAACTACATATTTAACTCATTAAATCTCAAAAACATCACTCCAAGATTACACCCACCCGAGTGAATCCAACCCAAAACCACTCTCTTCCCCCTGCTATCTGTGAATCAACATCACACTCATGTTACAATACACATTTGTCAATATAATTTTACTTACACTTCTCACTCGCTTGTCAGCTTTCTGCTTCAGTTGCTCAATCTGTACAGAGGAGAACAACACCACCAATAAATGGACTATTGTTTGAAACAGAGAAAGGTCAGTTTTTTTTTGTTTGTTTTTTTGCATTTAGGGGTCACTATCAACTCTCAATGGAAAACATGCTTCCATGCTCCAAGAGGGCTAAAACTCGTACTTACTTACACTAGTATTCTCCAAATGAAAGACAAATAACAAAAGATCATTTCGCATACTTGACAAGGCAAAGTGCACATAAGACATAAACAGCAGCACAGGCTGTACCTAAGTCAGGACAAACAAACTGAACCTACAGTTAAGGTGTACTGGTGACACTTGGGATGGACCGGCCATTCAATGCCATCACCCTTGGGCGTTCCTGACCAGGTGAAGACTTGCTTGAAATTCTGCCAGCGGCTGCCGAGGTCATAGGGGAAGATGAACTCCTCCTCTGTTTGGTAGTACTGGATTCTGTCTTTGGCCTAGCAAATGAGAGAAGGGGAAGCAGTAGTGTATGAGTTTGTGTGTCTGGTGTGTCTGTTATTGGAGAAAAGGGCTGGAGGTTGTTGCATGATGGAGCTGAGCACAAAATCTGAATTTTGCTCACGGGTGGTAATATAGTCAGAATTCAAAACTACCAGATGTGGATTTTACAGACTTTCCCTTTACCTCGCTGCGACTGTCTCAAAACATTTCAGCATTTGTAAAAATTTGTGAAAAAAAGACAGTGTACAATGTGTTGATCAAGCAAAAAAAATTATAAAAATCCTCATCCTAATCAATCTTTAAGATTGATTAGGATTGATTAGGATGAGGCTGTCACACCACAAATTGCAAAAGGTCAAAGGGCTTGAATACTACATAAAGACACTGGAAAACAAAGATGGACATTCTGACCTTTTCCTCGATCCAGGCTTCGATCGAGGTCTTATTTCGAAGGATGACTTTCATCTGGGGAGGACAGGTTAACAATGTTAAATTATCAAAAACAACTTTATTGAAATGTTTAAAAGAAAGTCAGATGCTTAACTGCTCATATTAAATATCAGATTCTAAGGTCAGTTCGATTTGCCGTTTGTTCAATATAAACAAATATGAAAGGCTTACTTGTATGAAAAAAAGCATGCCAACAGCAATGGTGGTGCCCAGTGCCAAGCCTAAGGCGAAGAGTGTGGCAGCAAAGGCGGGCACACTAAAGGGCATGAGGGGCTGGAAACGCCGCACAGCGCTCATGTCAATCTTCACCGTACTCCAGCCAAATGAGATCTGCAGCGAGTAAAAAGTAAACAGCATGATGTGTGGCAAGTATCAACAGCTAAACTGAGTATGGAAACTTTGCCTAAGGGAAAGTTTGGTTTTAACAAGCCAGCTAGAGAAGTATACCCAACGATAAGCACATAAGCACATATTAAAACACACAACACATAAAATTAATTTCATATATAAGAGTAGATATTTTAAATTCAGGGCTGAGTGAAGATTTTAATTATGCTAATTCTAGTCTAAAATTTTCCTAACCAGGGCATTCCAACATTAAGGGAAAACATTTCTACATTTGTCTTTCAACAACTGTTGTTTGCAATTTTAGCATTTCTTATTTAAACCAACAGTTACTTCTGGCTGCAAACTAACTTGTTGGTACTTTTTTTTTTCCAATATACCAACCCACTGTGTTCGTAAATGAAGACTACTGACCCTTTCATAGAGCTGAGTGTACATGGTCATAATGAAGATGATGGCGGCGTGTGTGCAGCCCAGTGGAGCCAGCAGTAGGAAGCTGGTGAAGTAGGCGTGGTTCTGGTGGCCGCAGCAGTTGTTTATCCAGGGGCAGTGGTGGTCCATCTTCATCACGCACCTGAATGATATGCATACAAATTAAATGAGCGTCAATGCTCACGGTACATTTGCGTGTTTCTTATTCATCACGAGTTCAACTGTGAAAAAGAATGGTATTTAAATGAACATTTCAGGCTTGGTTTTTCCAGACAAGCTTACTGGATGCCTGGGACCACCTCAGTAAGAACTGTGTGCTTGTTGGCTTATTTGTTTGTTGGTGTTTAATATTTTGTTCAGTGATTTCTTAGTTACAACAAGACTGCAGTACCAAGACACTACGGTATTAACAGGTGCAGTTTTTACCATGGTTTCATTCACTCCACCCAGGCACCTAGAAGAAAAGCACTAATGTACCTTTTTATTAGTCAAGGACCAGATCTGGCCTCTGTTCTAAAGTCGGATCTTGAATTCACCAATTTGTGGCTCACTGACTTAAACCAATCAGGCAAAATGATATGCACTCAGGAGATTAAGAACAGGCAATAAGGCAAAAATGGTTTTATGATCTACAGTACTCTGTCACTGTTTCAGGAAAAACTCCTATTTAGTCATTTTTCTCTGGACAAAAAGAACAATTAGTGTATTTTAATTAATTAATTAATTAGTGTATTAGTGAATTTCTTGTAAGCCACCAGATTACAGATAGGTGGAAACCTACAAAGGGTGAGTCTGTCAGTGGAAACAAATGTAGCTACCTGTTACACTTGCGACAGTGGTGGGATCTGGGTGCCTTGTATCCTTGACACACTCTGCAGAATTGTAGGTACTGTGTGTCTTGTTGATTCTCCTGTTTGGGGAAATACAAATGTGTCAAATGTCAGCTGCAGTATCTTTCCACAAGTATCCTATAATGGATTTGGTGTCCATGTCTAGCCCTCCTAAAACCAGAGATCTGTGTGTGATGTACTGTAATGCAAAATCCCCCAACAGTTGTCCACACTTTCTGAACCTAAATCAGTGACAAAGGTTTATATTGGCTCTTATCCCCACCGAGATGCTTACTGGCTTCCAGCCAAGGGGAATGCAGCCAGGTCCAACAAACATAGCATTGAAGTAGTTGTAGAGGATGAGGACAGTCCAGTTGATGAGCATGATGAAGTTAATGCTGCCTCCTGTTGTGTCTAGTGGCCAGTACCAGATGATGGAGTCCAGAATGGCCATGGTGGAACACACAGCGATGACAGACAGGGCTATCACTGGACCCCAGTGGCACAATCGCCGAACCTCATGGAGGTTCTCAAATGTCACAAAGGCTGACAGGAAGTTCATTTTTTTTGTAAGGTTAGTAACAATATTTTGGCTGGTGAGTTCCTGAAATGTAGTGACAAAGCCTCAGTGTGTTACTTTTTTCCCACTGCTATCTTGCGGAATCAGCAGTGCAGACAATGTACATCTTTTTTCTCGTCTTCTGAGTAACCAGCGACTGGCTGGGTCGTGAGTCATAGGGGCTTTCTGTGTCCCACTGTTCCTTGCACTGGGAGAGAGCAGCATCCTTTCGTGCCAATACTGGGAGCACGCTATCCTTGTGCCTGACCCAAATTCCCCATCTAAGAGAAAAACAAGAAGAACATATCAGGAACAGTGATGAGACAATTCACACACTCAGTGCTATGAGTCTGACTGTAACATATTGACAGTGCCCACAGTGTTGTGCATTTATGTTCTACATATATTTGGCATTCAAGAAGAAGAAGAGGACAATATGTTTTGAAGTGTTTAACACAAATGATCTTAGATTTACAGAGATACACATTGGCAAACCAGGGTCTTGTTTGGGCGCTCAATAATTACACCAACTGCTTTGAGTGGTCATGTTTCTTCCGGTCCAAGTTTCCACTTTTATTTAGTCCATCTATTTTTATTTATTTATTTAATTAGCGATTTTGTTGGCTGTCGCCCTGTATCATTCCTTATAGTGTTTTACTACAACAGCTATTCTTTAAAGATCAGCGTCTGTGCAGCCCTTCCACACTTTGGCAATCACTGGCATATTGCTATATTGTTGTAGACCAACTTCTACTAAACACTACTCTTAAAAGTACTGACTTATCAGTAGGTGGACTATAAGCGGTAGCGTGACATGAAACACAACAGTACGGATAGTACATGGCAACATTCCACTGGCTCATTGGATGCAAACCCACATCACTTCGCCAGTAGCAACCTAATTAGCTGGCTAATGTTACCAAGTTAGCTAATTCCCATCAAGAAATATAGCACATCAGGATAATTCTAGCACTGTCTATTAAATCCAGGGGCCAAAACACTGAGGCACAGCTTTTGATAATCAATACCAAATCATCCAGTATACCTCTTGCTTCTGATTTTGGCTCAGTTACTACCTCAGTTATCACAAGGGCTAAACTAGTTAGCTACTAGCTAGCCTGCTCACCAGCTTGCCAAGGCTACGTGATGGACTAATGCCAGATTACAAAGGGTGCAATAAAGAAACACGAATAACTATGCATCGTGAAGATAAAACGAGTCCTTACTGGTACACGTACATGCACAGATTTTGTGAATGAAGTAAAAAGCTGTCACTTTAAATAACCAACCTGGCCACTTCCTTGGTTTTTTCTTTCACCTCTTCGGCTGACGAAAAGGAACCTTCCTCATGTGTCTCAGGATCACAGTACCCTTTTTAAAACAGCAAAGCCATATAACTTATCAGAGCAATCGGTTAGATACTAATTACAAAACTGCATAACATGATTTATGTATTCACCCTAGCTTAAAACAAATGTGTTACTATTTTCCACCAGCCAGTTTAAGGAGTTTATGTGGGAGGAAAATAAAAAATACACAGTTTCTCGCCGAGCAAAATATGCTGTGACTCAAGGAAGGAACTCCATTCCAGCCTTGTTTTTATTATTCTGAGCTAACTGTCAACCAGAAAACCACCTGTTTTAAACTTAAATTTCAAAATGTCTTCAGACTTTGAAACCTATGAACAGGACTTTGGAACCCTTACTGCTGAAATTACCAACAAAATTGGCAGAATTCCCAAACTAAGTGGAGGTAAGGCAGTTAAATTCATTAGCTGTGGATCGCTAGCAAGTCTCTCAGCTGAGAAGACAAACAGTTAGCTTACGTTAGCAGATATTACTTGATGTATCATTTCATCATAGTACTGTAATATGATTTAATGGCATTTTCTGGGAAAGGTTTATCGGCAATAATTGGTAAAACACCGAAAGAGTGCTTTCTTACTTTGTAAACTGACTATTCAGTATTAGTGGCACACTTGTTAAATATGTTATCTAATGGACTTAGCTGACTAATTAGCCAACTAACTAACGTTAACTAGTTCTATTACGACTAATGTGCTTCGTGGCTACAAACATCACCAGCCAAGACAGCTCTCCCAGGTTAACACTTAGACGTAGTTATGTGAGAACAGAGGTCCCCACTGCAGAGCAGTTATCATGTCATTCACATGCTTTTCTTGTTACTGTGGACAAAGGCA
>OMLF01013839.1:0-17337 GCA_900302615.1 Holocentrus rufus | reverse complement strand
TGAAGAAAAGAGGAAATCAAAATTGAATTGAAGCATCGTTTTCTCTGCGTCTCCAAATCTGTTTTGTTCTGCCTGACCAGGACCTGACCGAGTTACATAACACACACACACACACACACACACACACACACACACACACACACACACACACACACACACATGGACACACACATGGACAAACACGAACATTCTGTGTTTCGGTCTGACCTTTTTGACATCGCGTTGGTTGGTAGTCAAAGATGAATTGTGTGTTTTATGACGGCTCTTTTTCCACATGGAGAGGTCTTGAAGATGGAAAGAAGGAAAGAAAAAAGAAAACATGTCATGTCTCATGCAGCTCTCCTTTGTAATAATGAGTGACATATTTCTACCTTTTTTCTTTTACGTTCTTGGGGCCATAAACAGGTATTATCCTTATACTGCACCAATCATTATTTGGCTATAAGCCCAAAGCTATTGCTCTATATCAGTGTCCATTTCTCAAGGTCAAATAAGACTACAAAAATATCTGTCACATAGAAACCCATTCCCAATGCATCTTAACACCAAATAACAACCCCTATCTTTTTGCTCTTGCTGCTGTTTGCTCACTATATTAATATACTCAAAGTTCACCTCCAATTTCCATAGAAAAAAACACAAGCAATACATTGGTAAAAGATCCATAACCACAACAGTCCATGCGGTCAAAGCCCACCTGCATCAGAATTGGCTGTCTTTATGGTAAAACAAAATAAAGCAAAGGTAAGTAAAAGTAAATGGGTTTTCCTATTGAATGTTATTACTTTAGGAATGGGTGCAGATGGCTATTGATCTGCCTCATCCTTGGCCATTACCGTTGGGATGGCAATCAGGGAGCTTCGTTGGTTCCTGGGTAAACAAGTATTTTCTCCCCTCATGGCGGAGCCCTGTAGAGATTGAGAGTAGTAAGAGGTTTGGAAAAACATTTCTATCAGCCTCGCCTGTGCTGCTGACATGACAATTGAAAAGTATCTGTCATTCATGGATGGCCTAAACATGATTGTTTCTCTACTTGCGCTGGCCAGCGAGAAGTGATATATATGCCCAGGGGTAGATGGGGATATTTGTAAGAGCATAGACTGGTGTAGAATACACAAAAGGGTGTGTCTGATATGTAGTTAGATTCTGTGTTAACTATAGACATTTGGTATGTATTTTGTTTTTTTCTTCATTAACATTATTCCCATAGGCAGGTGGGAAATTCCATGTGGAAGATTAATGTGTACTATATATAGCTAACATTGCTTTAAAACATCAGTGAAGGCTCCAGATGGGGGACACTCAATGTTTTCAGTTTGGGGGGAAAAAATTACATTTATAGAAAAGGCCTTGGGAACTTAGGGCCTCAGGTTAAGAGCTAGGGCCCAGGGAACAAATGCTGCGTTCACTTTATAAGGCAGGAAAGATAGAGGCAGGAAAGAAAGATTCCCATCAACACAACTTGCAAGTATTCACATTAGTTGGAAAGTAAAGTGAACAGGAAAGTAAAGTATGGCAATGTTGCCATTGTCCAAGCCTGCATCAAAAGCCAAAACTATTACGTTATTACTCAACAATGCATATCTTAAGTGAGAGTCAGAGATGGTTTGTGGTTGAAAAAAAAAAGCATGTATAATTTAAAAATAAATAACATTGTGATTTATTTACATTTAACAGAGCAGTGCAACTGATATGACGACAGTATTTTCCGGATACTTCCATGTTATTTACTGCCTCATCAGATATATTGGAGCTTTCAGAAAAATACAAGATTCCTGATTCTAATTACAAGTTGAATGTTGTTGTGAACACTGTTTACAAGTTGGGAGATGGTACTTACAGTAAACAGCACATGACGTGCAGCAAAAGTTACACTCCCCTTCAGACAGACCTAACAGTTATCAAGCTATCAGCCTCCTGAACAATGACAATGAATGGTTGAATTTGCCTGGGAAGTTAGCTAGCTTAATAGATAGTTAGCTATTAGCTAGCTGCTGATGCTGCATTCTGGTAGGTGTAATAGTTGGTGAAATATATTAGCATACCTTAACTTGTTAACATGTTTGGATTGTTGATATCCATTGGTATCTAATACATTTCAGTGGGAAGTCTTTGATGATAAATATTTGCCTGATTCCTGACACCTTGTTGAACAACAGTCCAGCTGTAGGCTACTTCCTGTTCCAGAATTAAAAATGGCTGCCATGGGAAAAACAGTACAACCACAACAGCAGCAGAAGAAGAAAGGCTGGCCACAGTTTGTGAAACATGTTAGAAGATTTTGTTCCCGTTGCACATTTTGTCTCATTTTCACTCTATCTAAAAAACAAAACAAAACAAACAAAAAAGTTTGATTTGAACTTTTGTTTGATTTTGACACAAATCTAATTCTAACTTTCACTAAGTTTCACACTCTAGGTACAATTCAACTTGCTTCGAGAATTTTCCAGAGAAAAGAGCTCACTGCCTTACATAAAGCACTGATATGCAAAAGACATTTCCTGAAACAAATTGGTATACACTGAAAGACATAAAATGATCTCTTCCAGAAGGCCGTGTATTATTTTAAGAAACTGAAGATTTTAAGACAAGATGAACTTAATTGTGAAGATGGATATATTTTTTTTGCAGCTCAGTATATTATTTCCAATAGCAGACCATT
Source organism: Holocentrus rufus (assembly GCA_900302615.1). Classification (NCBI taxonomy): domain Eukaryota; kingdom Metazoa; phylum Chordata; class Actinopteri; order Holocentriformes; family Holocentridae; genus Holocentrus; species Holocentrus rufus. The sequence goes on along the minus strand of OMLF01013839.1, from coordinate 14,675 downwards.
TCTCACTCTTTTCCCAAACCGAACCAAGGATTTGGCCATACCTTTTCATTAACACTATCTATTCTTTCTGAATCCATAGTGTGATGAGTCAGGTGTGAGTCCCAAGCCTCTCACTGCTCTAAATGCTATTCCAAACTCATTACCTTGGTCTCTCATCTGACCATCCACCCATCATGCTCTGACCTTGAGAAAATAGATAGAAAGGTGACAACTGAGGATCGAGCCCCATGCAGGAGAGGTTTGATGTTAAGTATACTCTTGCCATGCTGCTGGAATGCATAACCATAAATTTTAAATCTAGAATAAGGTGAAGCGCATACCTGTAGTGTGTACTGTAGTGTAAGAGGAACTGGTGTTTGATGGAATACCAGGATACCAGACAGATGATTATAGGATGATGATAGGTGTTTGTGCAGATTCTTCACACAGGTGGGAAGTGGCCTTGGTATTTCTTCTCACCAGAAGATCAAACAGAGAACGGCATGAATACTGCTGCAGTATGCCAAACCACTCAACTAGGCCTGGGTATCACAAAACAGTAGCTACCTGAGTTGAACCAAATTTCAATTTTAACCCTTAGTTGCATAGGATGGAATCTATACTCCTCTGCAACAGGGTCAAAATGGGCTCATATTCGATTTTTTTCCTTATTATTTTAATAATAAACATAATAAAAATCATCATATAGTCGCAAAATGAAAAATAAATAAATACATTTATTTGAGGATGTGCTGAGAATGATTGTTTATTTGGCACTTGCGGTGCACTAATAAATAACCTGACATTAACAATTTGCAAGGATCAAAGGTTCCTAAAACTGCAGAATTATAGAAATGTACAATGGTAAGGCTAAGTACTGTATAGAAATATCAAAAGCAGGTTTTAGGTGGAAAACCCGGAATATAAAATGATAAAATGTTTTGTCATATTCAATTATTGCAAAGTGAATTGTGCTTTCCCAGCTATTGAAATGTAAGTATGAAAAAACAATTAAAATAGCCTGACCCTGACAGTAGATTTTTGCACATATCTGTCAAAAAGTAAGAAAAAAAATTAAAGCTCAGTATTAGTTAAAGTGACTTGTTGGGATTTACATATTTGCAGTGTATTTGGCGCCTCTATTGTGCTCTGGCTGTCAATATTACAAGACGAAACATGAGCATCCTCCATGAAAATGTAGAAGGCAGTCTACTGCCATTAAGTATGTTAGATTTGGCTTATTCCTATTTTTTTTTTTTTTTAGACCATGCTGGCTCAATGAGATAAAGTGGTAATGCTGTAGACTCAAGGAAACAATACAACCATACACCTGGAAGACTTCATTCTCCCGCTGACAAAATATGTGGGGACATGCATGGATTCCAACAGATTAGCAAAATGGGCTTGTTTCAGTGACATTACCCAAGTATCTTAGCAACAGGATCATACCAGATTTATACCTCACTGTGTGCGGCTTCATGTAATAACCTCAATGCAATCCGTTTTTTTTTTCTCCTTATTTTCACCAGATTGCCATATTATGGATACATGTGTTGAGTTAGTGATCTTCATTTAATAAGGTATGGGGGAACCAGTTGAAGATTTGCTTCGTGTCATGAGTGGACACATTAAGAATTTGATTGAAGTTAAGACCCCACCTTGTCGGAAGTTTTTTTTTTTTTTTTTTTTTGATTAGAGATTGACAGGAGTCCTACACACCTTGATTAAGCCGCGTTTCTCAGGCTCATCTTTGAACTGAGGAAATCAAAAACTGCTGTTGGAATCCTTAATATCAAGGTGTCATTTAGAGTCAAATAGAATGCAAATTACTTGTACAATTGAAATGTCAACTTAAACATGCCTGGCCTGTGGCTAGCCAAAGAAGTCATTTAAAGTCATTTCGTTGATTCAGAGTCCCATTAATCCTTTTTCATTTCCTTATAGTCTCGGAGGTTACAGGAAGAGACTGGGAGTGGGGGGGAGGCAGGAGACGACACATCTGGGAATCAGGTTGATTTCCACCTCCCTCTGACTGGATGAATATGGTTTGTCATATCAAGTAATAATTGGCCTTCTCTAGTTTTTGGCTCATAACATCTCTGCACCTCAAATACAGGCATTTTCCTTATTCACATAAGTGTAAAAACAAGCAGAGTGAGCAAAAAAAAAAAAAAAAAAAATGCAGCTAAAAATGAGTGTGTAATTGCAATTTCCTCATTAATGCATCTCACCATGAGCATTTACACATCAAATCAAGTTGAGTGGAATATTTCCAAATGCATGTGAATGCATATTTCATATCCTAAAGTTGTTTTGGATGTCATTTTACATGAACATTTCCTTCTCTCAGACCACATCTATTCCTATATAGTATAATAGTACTTTGCTGAAATTGTTCTGCTATAATAAATGCTACAGAACAAAGAATTAATTATAAAATGTAACATGTTCAAGAACACAATGACAGATAAAATGTTACTTTGCCCTATTCTTCCCCAATTTAATACCAAGCATAATTCTTCTGTGACCAAATTTTTATGGGATTGTCAACAAGTCAAACATAATTTGATTATTGTAATAAATTCTATGTGTTCTCTGTTTGGACTGTGTGTTTTTCAGTGGGAGCAGGTCACAAGCTAGGTAAGATATGAAAGGTATTAAAATGAAGTGATGAGAGAGATCGATGGATGTGTCACAGCGTGGGCAGCATCCATGTTATGGTCTAGCGGTTTTATCCTCAATCATACATGTTGATATGTCTCCTTTGATTGAATCTCCAATGGGCTGAAGACGTAGTGGACTGTGTTTAAAATCAGATCCCACTGTACAAATTATTTGTTTTTACACATCATGTATAATTCAAGATTATGTAATATAATTCTCATTGTGATAGCATTTCGTAAACATGCAAGGCTTGATGTTCTTTCACGCCAAATTCCCAAGTGGACGCCGCAATGAATTTGATTAGTAATGCCACATCCATCATCTGATTCGGTCACGTATGAGAGGATCCAGTCCAATGGTGTGCCATATATCCACTTCCTTTGAAATCTATAAATTGTTACTGCTTAATAAAATAGATGAAATCGCTCCAAAGGGGCCTTAAAGAGCAGCGGCTGGGAGGATATTCATGATTTACGCACACACAGTAAGAGGCCCAATGTAAACTTCAGTCATGCACATGCACAAACATCTACCCTGGGACATTTACCTTTCGCCCTTATTGTCTCCATCTCATTGACACATGGCCATCAATTTCTGCTGCATCTCGCACTGGATCATCTTTAAGGTCGATCTGAGCCGTCCAAGCAGCGGCCTGATGCGCTGTCCCCCTCCTCTCTCTCTTTAAATTGCCTTCCCCAGGGGAGTACTTGTGTTTGCTCCTGGTGAGGGCCTATGACCAGGCTCTTAATTTATAAGGCAGATAAAATGCTTTCTTGAGTTGTGCTAGACTGCACCACACAGTATGCTCTTGGGGTGCTCAGTGGTGAGGTGGCCCTTATTTGTGCAACAATAAAGTAAAATATGACCATTTCAAACTTTACTCAGGCACAATAAAAAAAAATGAATATCAGATCCCCTGCAAATGGATGTCTAAATTCTTTACAACATGTGGCATAATTCTTGACAATTTAATATGTACAGTCTTTCTCCAATGATGTCCTAGTAACCATGAACATATTTGGATCCCTCCCATTATCTTTATGTTTTATTTGGCACGCCGGCTCTATCTTAAGGCAGTATGAACAGGGGGAGTAGAACAATTAATCGGAAAACTTTCTCTGGCCTGTCTTGGAGGATTCTGAGCCACCAGCCAAACACATGTGAATAATGCATTTTAAAGCGTGTTTTCTTCTCCGTGCTTAAGAGGGAACTTCGTAAATGGAGAAAATCTCCCTTTGATTCCCATTAAATGACAGTGTAACAAATTGCTTTGTTTAACAGCTCCTTCAGTGTCTGGGGTTTTATTGATAGAAAATGGAGCACTGGCCAAGGCTTTTTCCTGGAGGGGAGGGAGGCGAAGGTGATAAAGTATTCTCATGAAACTTACCGATGTCTCAGGTGGCATGCCGGGACCTCTGGGAGCTATTGGACTCCCGTTCTGTCCCCAGTAACGAGACCTAGACAGCTGTGATTTCAGATTACAGACTTTTCTATCATGTTCAGTGCTATTGGACTGTAGAGCGCCCCTGCCACCTTATTGTGGTTCTTAAGTGTGGCGTCTTCAGGGAGCCATTGAGGGCCCCAGCTGCCAAATAGCGGGGAGAGAAGCCATTTGTCTTCGCCTGCTCATCTTTAGCTGAGCACCTTCCCCTCTCCCCCCCTGCAGGCCTCAACTAGGAAAAAGCATAGCAGTGTTGTACTGCTGAAAGTGCCCATCTAAACAAGTAATTTATTCCAATATTCAGTCTTAAAATCATATATTTCTCAGGAAACTCTGCCAGCGATATGACATAAAAACTGCTGACTCCCTTTGTTTCTGTATGAAGTTTCCTGATTCAAGAACATCCTTAAAGCAGTGAAACGGCACCATTAACAAATAGAAACACACATTCCTTAATATTTTAAAGTAAAAAAAAAAAAAAAAAAAAAAAAAAAAAAAAGACTGAATACAAGATTAAATGGCTAGTTAAGATGTACATGTTTGCAGTGTGTTCAGGATGTCTGGCAGTACAGAACATTGCTTCCCATATGGACTGTGTTATCACTTGTTAGAGCCTTGGTATGTTGGTTGCTATGATCTTATTAGACGTGTTGACTGACGGATGTGATTTATGGATTGTATGTGCTGCATTTGTGTCTTGGTACCACTGTTTAAACCCACTGCACTGCAAACCTACTGAACATGCCATGACAACAATAAAGTCAGTTAAATATAGTCGTTGGCTTAAGTCAGGACAGGATAAATTATCAGGTCCTATCATATGTCTACACAGTTATCATGTTTTCTTGCTGTTGCTGAAAAAGGGAAACCCTTACAACAACAAAGTTTTTAAATATGTAAAATTATTTTGTCCCTCTGCTGCTGCATGTTCCTACCAATTGTCGTTTTCTTGTGAACTGACATTATTAGATGTAAAGTGTACTGTATGTATTAGGGATTTGATATGTAGACTCACAATGTATGCAAGTAAATATTAAGGAAAAACATAAATTTGTGTTTATCAGCGGATGTGCTTTGGTAACTGTTTGGTAAATGAAATTTTCTTACAAAGTCACCCTGTTGTTTCCGCAGGCTAAATCATGCATTATGATACACCAGGGATGTATTACGGAGTCCAGTCTTGGTCTTGAGTCCAGTCTCCAAACCACTTTTCTGACATCTTAGTCTTGTCTTATCCCATCCCTATTTTGACTTGTTTTGGTCTCAGCTTTTACTCAATATTGACATGACTTGCCTATCCAAGATTTTTTCTACACTTTTTTCTAGCCCAGTTTCATTTATTTGGTCCTGAATCGAACCGAAACAGTGGACGTACAGAGGTAAAAACAGTATCGAACATCTTGTCTTAGTCTGGCTAAGTCAGGAAAAGGGTATTTTGCCCATGATGCAGTATTCCTTTAAAACAAACATTAAAGTAGTGTCCAAGAAAAAAAAGATAATAAAAACAATAAATCACTGGAAACCCATGATAAAAAGACACTGTTTTAAAACTATAAACTGCACTGCTCTGCTCTCACTGTTGGTGGAAGATTATCCCCCAGTTTGGAGGCTCTAACGGCAAACACACCATCTCCTCTGGATTTCAGACTTGAAGCGAGGACAGCCAGGAGGCCCTGATCGGAGGAACTGAGACACCTTTAATTTTTTAAAGTGGTCAACAGGTTGCAGATGTAACGAGGAGCAGGGCCTTGTAAGATCTTGTAGGTAATTAAAAGAATCTCAAAAACAGGGAGCCAATGCAGAGAGGATAGTACTGGACTAATGTGAGACTTATATGATGTCTTAGTCAATAATCTCACAGCTGCATTTTGAACTATCTGTAAACAGGTTGACAGGCAAGGTGTCACTACAAGGGGTACAATGTATGTAACTAATTTACAATCTTTGGGTATTTCATAGGACATTTATTGCAAAGTGATGAACAATCACCAACTAATCTGTGTGTATACAACAAATTAGAATCCATCATATCCAAAACAAACGCAGACCTGTCAAACTCATCGGCCATCCTCAACATCTCATCGGCCATCTCACGCTCCGTTCCTCGGTATGACCTTTTCATTTCGCGCTGGGCTATCAGAGGTAATAAAAGCTTGGAAGTCAGATGCTAAATGTGTTTAGTTTTTAATTATCACACTGATCCTCACGGCAAATAACAGTACTGATCAATAGAGGCTACGGGGAAATATTCCATTGTGAATGCACAGCGGGGATTAACGCCATCTCCATCATTGTGCTGCAAGATGATTGGACGGTGCTGTGGGAGATGTGACAGTTGGATATGCTGAAGTGCATGCAGAATAAGATCTTGTAAGGGTTTCTGACTTTATGGTGCACTGCTGATGATGACCTTTTGCATTCCGCTTTACATTTTAGGGATTTTTTTTTTTTTTGCCACCCTGCTACCCTGTAAGAGGTTTTAGGCTGTGATGAAAACTTGAGAGCTTCTGAGACCTTTTCTGTTTTTTAATCAGTGGTACAAGAGTCAGAGGATTCATGTCCAAGGGAGACACTGAAAGGCTTACCCATACCTTTATTTCCAGTAGATTATATTACTGCAATGGTCTGTTCTCAGGCCTTAAAAAAAAAAAAAAAAAAAAAAAATCTCTTCGGCAACTACAACTTATTCAAAATGCTGCTGCCAGGGTTCTGACAAAAACTAAGAAATATAATCACATTACACCAGTCCTAAAATCCCTACACTGGTTACCAATCAATCAGGGAATTGATTTTGAAATCTTGCTACTTCTCTACAAATCACTCAGTGGTTTTGGGCCCAAATATATTTCTGACATATTTCTGCTATTTCTTGTGTCATATGAACATTCAAGGACTCAAAGGTCTTAGACTCTTAGTTCATAGGGCTACTGGCTGTCGTTTATGTCTGTCAATACAAATACTTAAAGCTAGAACATATTTTCATGACAACCAAATTTTCAGTGGCCAGGCAGTTTTTCTTCCAAAACAGATTATCCATTTAATATACCTGCCTCTTCCTAACCAGGGTTGCCTGTCCCAGCATACACTGGGTGGAACGCAGGGAACATCCTCCAGGTCTGACACGCAGACAATCACACTCACACTCACACATGCATTCACACCTATTTAGGCAATTTAGAGTCACTGGTTCACTTAATATGCATGTTTTGGACTGTGGGAGAAAACCCACAAAAACTTGGGAAACCATGCAAACGACACACAGAAAGGGCTGGGACCTTCTTGGTGTGAGGCAACACTGCTAAACACTGAGCCACCGTGTCATCCCTATAACAGATTATAACCCAGAAAATCATCTTTGAATGCCTGAAATTTCTTCAAATGGAGAAGTAAATGCTGAATTACTGATAGTGATCAACAGCCCCATAAGCTCCAAGTGATTATTTTGTATTATGGGGAAATGAAAATCTTAGTTATTGCCACTTTAAAGAAATTATGACACCCTTTAATAGATAGCAGATAACTGAAGACCTTGTTGGCAAAATTATGAAAATTATCCAGTCTTTTGCAGAAAGAATCCCCCGTATTTTCATGATGTTGAATGGCAATGTTCAAGTCATGACTCATTTATTTTTTGTCTTGATGGATATACCCATCCATGCTTTGTATTTGATCAGAGGTGGCTCTTCAAGACAGTAATAAAACCTGCCTAATATGACCTGCTTCAGACTTTAGCTGAAGGCTAAGGCAGCATGAGAAGGTGAGTTTCCCGTTTTCCCAAAGCTCTGTTGGAGGTAAAGAAATCACCAAGACGAGACATGCCACTGGGCACTAAAAAGGGGGAGCAAGAAATTAATGGATTACCCAGGCAGGAAAGAGTAATGTCTTTACTACTTTGTTGGGCTTAACCAGTATGTCAGTGTGTACGGAGCTTGAAAGAATCCCTTCAACCTAACCATATATTTAGGGCTTTGGGTTCGGCTATTGTCCCATAATTATCCATGTTTATATGAGGGACGGGCAGGTTTGGTGTGGTTTTGACTTCCTGTACAAACAGCAGGGACCAAAACAAACTCAAGAGTCACTGATGGGACATTCTAGCATTGTCCAGAATTGAGTAAGATGGCATTTGTTAATAATTCATCAAATCTATTCAAAACTTGTGGCTGTACAAAATGACTGGGGCTTTACATGTGAAGCAAGTGACAGAAAGTTTAGACAAAGTATTTGAAAGTAAATCTATTATACTTTCCTTTGACAATCTGGCATTCTCTGATGTGTCCTGATGCACTAAATCCCACCCATCAAGGTCTCCAAGCAAGTTCACACAAATTTTAATAATTTACTGTATTTGCAACCACCTAGGATTGGCTACAAGAATAAATCCGAAGCCAGGCTGATCTGTGTTTATTTCTATGACAGTCCACTTCGACAGGTCAGCCTCTCAAACTTATGTGAACTGAGAAAAAAAAGATACTATGGGAGACTGTTTCAAGTTATAAGGCTTCAGAAGTTAGACCTTGGTCTATGGCACGGACTGGAAAAGCTCTATGATGAGCTAATTAAATAACTGCAAATCTGCACAGTAACACATGGCCCTGATCCATATTCAAAGTTGTATAGATTTGGTTGTGTGAAGCAATTTTGAGGTAGCTGTTCAGTTCACTCTCACACGCATGCACATAATATGGTCACATAACATACTTAAGTTGCCAACAGCTAAGACACTTTTACCGGTTAATCCTCTTATGAAAACTACGAGCAAAGAACAACATTCGTGAAACATGAAACTATTTTAATATATTCATCTCACATCAGCATTAACAACCTGAATTAAAAAGGAGAAAGGTTAGAAAAAAAGGGAGATGCAGCACTTCAAACCAATAAAATGACACCAGAGTAGAGCATGTCACTGATGCTCAACTGTTTGTTGTCATGGCAGCAACAACAAATTTGCTCCATGCTTGTATTAGGCTAATCTAAGCCACACCTCTGCTTCAAGCTCACTACCATGAGAGGACACACTAATAAAAAATAAAGGTTTCTGATGTAATGCATCCCAGAAACAGTGTAGCAAAATAGTGATCCATCCAGCCAGGATCAGCAGACCATTTAATGTGTCTGTACTAAAATGTTATGTTGGCTATAATGTCATGTCACAGCAACTGTAGTACACCTTTACCACCTTTACCACAATTTTGGGAACTAAACACAGTAATGATGGTATAGTCAATTCAAGTAAGAAAAAGATTGAAACTAATTTTCCTGAAAATTGTTTTCCTGCGATGCAATTTAGAAAATACATCACAGAATAATTTCAGTAACTGCTGCATAAAAAGAGAAAAGGATTAATTTGCTTCTCTCTAACTCCAGGTATCCCTCTTTAGCCAAAAACACATATAGACTGTCCAGCCATACCGGTATGTGTCCTTTTTGGTGAACTGGAGTGGTAACCTCTCACAAGTCACAAGTCACAAGCTGAAATTAAAGGCAGGTTGTTTTCTCTAGCTGGGCTTGATTAGCAAGAGAAACATTCGGTGCACATGCAACATTTATAAACTTTCTTAAGAGCATAAGTGCAGTTTACATAGTCTCTTGTCACAGAGGCAAAAGGTCAGCAAGAGGTTGATGTTTGGAGAAGCACATTAAATGTTGGTTTACCCCTCAGAGTTATTTTTAAGACTTTATTGACCACAGCTGGCTTCTGTATGACCCGCGGTATGAAATATGGGAAGTTTAATGTTGGCACATTATCACATTATAGCTAGTGTTATGGCAACTTATACAAAAACACAAAAGTGATTGATCAAAGACAAATAAATAAATACATAAATAACAAAGGGAAGAATGATGGACAATCAAAAAAAATCCACTGCCACAGAGGTTGTGATGCATTTTACATTTTGGCGGCAGCAGCAGTGATCTTCAAGGAATTAGTCTGACTCACAGGATGTAGACTGTGTGTAAAAGCCTGCTACTATCCAACTAGTTCAGTCAGAATTCTCCTCCTCTTCCGCTATCTGCGTGTTAATCCCCGTTGCTACGTGAAACAGCAACAACCTATAAGCTAGCGACCTACATGCTAGCAACCTGTGCTGAAATAAAAGTTATTTCACTTAGTCAACATTCCTCTTTTACTGTTTTATGTTGTGTTTTCTTTTGCAGGGATTTAGCCATTTTAATGCCAGGGCTTGCCTACGTGCAAATGTTCCACAAAAAAACAAGTTCCCCCCGACAATGCATCCTCGGGTTATCGCCGCACAAGAGTCCCTTATTGGTTGGCCAAACCAACGAACCAGATTGGGGACAAAGTTACAAGGTGACCCTGAAGATTCAGGTTGTTTTGGGGATCTACCATATGTTCCCTGGGCTGCATGCGCCCAAGGTCCTATGTTGTTTCAGTGTAGTGGTTTTCAAACTGAAAACAGGCCCATGTTCCCTAAATCCTATGTTGCTTCAATATAAAAATAATAATTTCCACACCTCTGTTATATTAGCAAACATGCATAATCTGAACTCGTCAAGATGCATCCAAAGCACTCTCTTATTCATACCCCCCCCCATTAAGATTATGAAATATTAACAAAGCTGGCCTTAGCACTGGCATGAACAATATTAGATGGTGTTTAAAGAAAAAAACACGGGACGTTGGGATTATACCATCACTTTTATGGGGATATACTCTGTTGTCATTGGCTCTTATGTCTATAAGAGCCTGGCCTCCTGACATTTTGAGACATGAGCACTATGTCATAAACTATATAATCACAAATACTGAGAAAATTATATAAACTCACCAGAAAAAGGACTACATGAAGTTGGCAGGACTGACACAAACAGGCTGTGGTTTGACACTGAACTCATGCAGTGGAAAGTCAGGGTGTGGAAGTCAACATGGTGGATAGGTGTATAAATCTGCCTTCAACTGTTATGAGCCAAGTTCAGTGGTCAAGTCATGCCAAAAAGTTTTCAACTGAGTGCAGCCTTAATTTTTTGCCAAAGTATTCCTTATTTAACCATGACCAAAACTTCATCATAATCTTAACCAAGCTGCCTAAATCTGTCATTAACCTCAACCAAGTTTGTTTTATTTGCCTAAACTTCGCCATGAGTTAATCTTTTTGTAGTGGAGGAACATTTTTCTCATTACTCATGTCCACATATGCATTTCAGAGTTGGTGCTCATTTCATGAAATTGTGTGACACTATGTTGGCCAGTAACTTAAGATAATCAGAGGTATTTATACTAAGGTCAAATTAGTGCACTCCTCCGTGATTGACTGACTTATCTGATGCTCTCTGAATTGTCTTAATGCGGTAAACTCTGCTCCATGCAGGTTAAAACAAAAATGAATAATTAATTGCAACTACAGTTTGACCCCAAGTCTGGAAGGAAAACTAATCCAAAGTAGAGGATAATGGCCATAACTCAGACTCTTATTATGCATTAGTACCTCTAAGGGCTCCGACTGTTTGGAGGAAACCAAGAGCAGACCCACAACCCCACTAGACGAGAACATCTGTCCCACCAAAAGAAATGACTGATCACAGAGTGGCTATAATGTTCAAGAATTCACATTTTTCACAATTTTATATGACGCTCTTGCTGAAAAGTCCTCCGTGTGTTGTGGCTACGTGTGAGCCAGTTTGGGGGGTTTCGTCCTTTCCTGACCCAAAAAGTTTAGTCCACATCAAAGTCGAGTCACATCTGGTTCTGAGTAGAGTCGGAGGGCAGGTGGACACAAGAGGTCTTCATTTTATCGGTGGGGCAGTGTCAGAGGGTAGCGAGGGGTTAGTGGTAACACAGAAATGTTTACCACACTTCAGGGAGATTAATCAGAGTTTAGAGGAACAGGATTGTCATTTCCTGGGTAAGTGTTGGAAAATTAGCTTGTCTATAAATCTCACTAAGTTTCAGTCATCCTGTCCTGTTTGTTTTCTAACAGGTTATAAATTGAGGTTACTTTGGATCAAGTAATAGCAGTGTGTGTGTAACATGGGTAGCTGTAACTGATTATTCTAATTGGTCTAAGAGGTGTTTTAATGACGCTAATAATCCCAGTAAAGCACACAAAAAGGAACTGTTTCCTGTGCAAACCAGTAAGGCACTCAGGGAATCAAGTCACCATTTGTGCTGTGTTCTATGATTTTGAGTCTTAGCTTTCAGCACTGCTTTGGATTTGATTTCAGTACATAACTTTTGCATAAAATAAATGACCAAAAGAGCTTTCTTTGCAAACGGTATGGTTATCTTAGTTATACAAGCAGTGCCTGATATACAGTAAGTTTCATCACCCATTGTACCCACATTGAGAGTGATAAACCACCTCTTGGACATTAATTGTGATATAAATCACAGAAAAAAATGTATAATGTGATACAGGATGTTAGCTAACACTTCACACATCGCACAGTCTCATTGCTCATGATCTGCCTGCCCGAAACTGGTAGAAAGTTGTGAATAATAATCAAATTCTGAGTGGAGAAAAATTTACTTCAGAGAACTTATTCTAGGTACACATAGACACACGGTGAATTTCACGGTCCAAGTTTGTGCTATTTCAACTCACCAACTTCTGATGCGAGGGCACAGGGCAGAGCTGGCTTCTTCTATCACAACAGTTGGAGTGACATGTGCATAAGTGAATAAAGTAATTATGCAGGTATTTTGTGGTTTTTGTGTGTTTGTGTGTATGCCTGTGAGAGGGATAGAAGGGAAGAGAAGTATTGAGCATGAGAAATGTGAGGGAGAGATGAGTGTGTGTCCATGTTTGTGTGTGTGTGTGTGTGCGTATAACCTCTGTGGCCATGGCAAAGTCATCCTGGGGAAGATTGCTGGCAGGCCTGGGGTCAGGGGTCGCCCCTCTCAGGGAATTGTCCCTTTAAAAGGTTATCTGGGCCTCAGTTTGGTGCTGTGATGTGATTTCAGTTTGTAATTGTGTATGATTGAAATAATATATAATATCAAACAAGCTCTGGGGTCATCTTTTTCCCATGGTTCCTCTTTTTCCTCCTCTGAAAAGTCTCCCCAAATGTGTCAGTCGTCTGTCACAACCATTAGCATGAAAAAAAGAAAAAAAAAACTGCAAAGAAAACAACTTCAGTAATGTGAGGGGAAAAAAAATAGATAAATGTACAATGGAGACTTTGTGTGTGTGTATAAAAAGACACAACACACTTTTACTGTAAATTTCATCTCCTTTAAATCATTTTTAAACTTGTGCTTCACTACAGCGTTGTCTTCCTCATCTGAAATGTAAATATGATTATGACAAGGCATTTTGTGTACAGTTTGTGCTCAGCTGTGAAAATCCCCTATCGTTTAAATGAAAAAAGAACATCCATTTCTTTATTCTTCTCCCTTTCTTCCACTGCCTGTTTGTTGGTTATTCCTGATTAGAAAGGATCTCCATCTGCCTGTCTGGAGCTTGTAAGCCTGCTCAGATCTCTGTTTCTTGTTGGGCAAAAGCTCAGCTAAATCCGTGCAAGCCTAATGTTTATCCAATGTGAAAATAATTACTCAAAAGTGTTTTTCTTAATCCTGATAATTAGAGCGCGAAAAGGAAGATCAGTGTCATTGTATATCACGGGGGCCTGGCGATTGACTTCCTGGTCGCTGTGAGTTTCAGGTGAAGATGGGAGCGGATAAAGGTTAGATTAGGCCTAATCCAGAGGAGCAGCAGCCCTTAATCTGTTATGATACAAGGATGATCACTTAAAAAGGTCTGGATCCAGGGCTCTGCCTCCTGGTTGGGCAAGAGAGGGCTCGACTGGGACCCGTCTTAAAACCTGCTTAGCGGCACGGTGGCGCCGGCAGCTGTGAGCACTTGTGGACGACCATGGATAGAGAGCAAGAGAAAGAGAGAGAATAGGAGAGAGAGAGAGAGAGAGAGAAAGACATCTCAATATCATCCCACGCCTGAGTTTCCCCACCGAGGGCGGGCCGGGCTTAGGGGGGAAACCTGTTGTCGACCAGTAATCTCAAGATCAACAAGCAGGTTTGAGTCCAGGGCTATGATTTCACTGTGGCGCATCGGGGATCTGCAAAATGAAGCCCAGAGTGGCATTAAGGGCCCACATGGAAAACAGCTCATCTTGTTAGAGCCGGGAAGGCAGGAGACTAGCGACCCGGTGATATTGGACGGAACGAGAATTCAGTCATCTCTCCAGATCGTATTACCAAACTCCAGCGGGATAGGAATGCGGGCAAGGGGGATTAGGCGAGAAAATCTGCATGGCTTGGTGAATTAGGGTTGGAAAAGATGGTGGGATGGCATGGTGTGTGGTTGGCATCTTCGAGATGCTGAACGAGATGGCTTGGATGCTTGTGGATGCATGTGACAAGGAAGGCGGAGATCTGGATAGAGGGACACAGAGCGTCCTCGGGCTGGTTTCAAACACGAGGAGGAATGATCACAGAGGAAAACTGCATAGATTGCATATTATGTCAGACGGACACAAAGAAACAGAGATGCATAAACACACAATGGCAATTTAAAGGATTGTTTATGTCCTGTCTAGGGGATGTAGAAGCATATACAAACTGTTCGTAGAAAAGGAGGTAACTAATTCTCAACGTAATGTGTCTTTCCTT